>MRSU01005094.1:0-14720 GCA_008369845.1 Trichomonas gallinae
TGTAGTAGTATATTAATTGATCGTTTGTTTAAAGTCTAAGTGTAGCATAAAAGAAGCGCATGTATTACGTCGAGACCAAAATTTTGGGTCCTAAAATAACGTATTTTCAGTTGAAGTACATTTATTCATATATATGATAATTATAGTTATAAATATATAAAACATGGTTTACTATGAAAATTACTAAAATATTAAAAGATTTTTGGCATATTTAAGGACTTTGATGATAAAATTAAATTAAGAGGCTATTTTCCTATGATTATTTAATGAGATGAAAACATATCAAAAATTTTGTTATGTAAATAAAAGATTTGACATGTAATTTTTTGCCTTGTAAATATAAAAAGTGACTGTTGGTCTGACATTAATTTATAATGTCCCTTCCCTGGAAGCTGAGTGGTCTCATCTTACTTCTGTATGGGGCAGACAAACGGGAGGCTGCATGGATGTAGTACTATACGCAACCCCTTTCTAGCTCCCAATAAGACTTTTTATTGTAAGAGTTTATTTTGGAATGCCATTTAAGTTCCTTTTATGAATAATTTGTAACGCTCTTTGTATGAACTATATCATATTTGATATACAGCGATTTTTTCCTTGGAAATATAATCTCAGAAACAAAAATCTTTTTGTTGGGTGAATATTTTACTTGATTTATTATTTGTATGGCCATATAATGTTTTCTTGGATTTGAATTTTACAGATAGAAATATAATTTTAAATTTATAGTGCGTTATAAAATTTTAACACAAAGACTCTAATTTCAACACAAGATCAGATATTTTGAGAAATTCATTCTGGTTTTAACATTCCTAATTGAATATTCCGTATTTCTCCTAAGGAGTTTTTCATTGATAAAGCACATAAAGAACAGTTTTCGAACATATTATACTGAATTTATTAATATCTTCTTTAACACGCATTGTTTTTAATATCATATTTTTGTAAACTCAAGTTGTAAATTATCTAATTATGCATTACAAGGTTGAAAAGACAAACATTGAGTTTGAGTGAGCAACAACGATGTAAATTTTAATGTCGAAAATTTTACATAAAAATCGTATGAAAAAGATTTAGTTTCTCTAATGCTATTAGAGTGCAAAGTATACTATCATGTTTACCTACTAGGTTAATTCAGTTCTAATCGCCTAAGCTAATAGACACTGAACATTAACCTGGTGCATTTTTGACCAATATCAGATTTTTGCTACCTTTGTGTACTAATCTTTAAGCACAAGGATAGTTTCTGCGTAGCACAAATGAAAAAAAAACAAGTATTCAAAGATCCCAAGCAAAAATCTTAGTAAACTAAATATTATCCTTATATACATATAGTGATTATATGGTAGAAGTATTAAGGCTCAAGCGTCGTTAGGAAGTATACTGCAAGTATATATATAATGCTATACTTCTATCTCTTTCTTGTTAAGGTTACAGTTTTGTGGATAAATTTTGCCAACAAAAGTGAATTGTGAAAATTTACCAATTTTACAAAAACCGTAAATTCATTTTGAACAATGAAAATCATCTACCGAGGCGGCCATAGCAACAACGTTGTCTCCATACTTGGAAAGCGTGGCAAGATCGAAGAAATGATCCCATTTACAACAGAAGAGGATTTACAAAGGATACTACCTCAAAAAAGAAAGGTAAAACTAAATGAGGTTTTGGCGAGATTGCCTTCAAACAAAAAGGTCAACTTTCCAATTCCTGTGATAATGCAACCTGACACAACACAAATTGAACAACCTCTGTTTCAAACATTCGCATCACCTCAGACTCCAACACAAAGCACTAAAGCTGAGGTTCCACAAGCCATCACCATAGCTGGAGATAATTCAAACGATCAACAATTTGATTTCGACGAACAATTCGGCTATGATAATGGAAGTATTTTCGGCTCCGGAACTGACTACTCTGGAACTTTTGAGTTTTATTGAATAATCCAATTCGAAACTCAAAACGTTGATCGTCATAATTACTCATTCGAGCTGAAAAAAAAAGTGAGATTGAGTACATGTCGTCAACGTATTAAGTTACCTTCAGTAAATGCCTAAATTTAGGAGATTTACATAACTATAAATTTTTTTGTAATTTACATAAGGTTAATTCGTAATGCTTAAGTATTTGCGTCAAAAATCGCGATCTGACATGTAACGTGTTAAATCCGACATATTGTCAAAAAGCAAGCACAAATTAAGGTTATTTAATCAACTAATTTGTCACTTTTTAAAATGAAGATTTATGTTGCGCAGCCTCGTTCGAACAGAATTTTGATTGACGTTGATCCTAATTCCACGCTAATCAGCATAAAAGAGAAACTCATTCGCGAGCATAAATTTTTAGACGGAGAATATAATTTCATTCAGAATGGAAAATTCCTTTCTATTCATTCACACTTCAACCAATTAGCAGAAGGATCTGTAGTAATGATCTTCATTAAGAATCCATTTGACCCTTCAACACCGAAAATTGAAGTTGATGCAGATTATATTTATAATCACCCAGAAGAAGCTCAAGAGCTTGCAGAAATACTAGATAATGCAGCACCTGAAATCATTATACTCAATGAAATGGTTCCAAATGTACCTGAACAAGTTTTGTTGACAGCGATGTCATTGCTTGGGTCAAACGCTAGACCAAATCCACCTAGAACACCAGATTTCGATGCCATTTTAATGGAACTATCAGATAAGCAGCGCCAAGATTTTACTACTGTTTGTCAAACCTGCCCATCAATAGATCGTGACATTGTTTTACAGACTTTCATAGCATGTGACCATGATCCACAAAACACGATTGCATGCTTGATGTAATATATATTATTTTAGTGTTAACTTCAACTAACGTTTTTCTGTATAAAAATATCAATTAGGCATACTTTACTTCAACATGCATCAATCAATCAAGATTTTTTTGTAAAAAATATTAATATAATAAATTTTATAATGATTTACATTATGTGAAAAGCATCAATACCTACTATACAAATTGTTTCGGAAAAATTAATAAGTTTTAACTATCAAAAAAGATATTTCGAAATTGTACTTTATCCTATTCATGAATATATGTGAAAATGATATTAATAATCAATCCACTGAAAATAAAAACATTATTGACAATAACTATTGCAATATAAACAATATTTTAGAATCTTTAAATATAAAATCTCAATTTTGAATAATAAGTTAATTATCACAGACCTATTGTCTTATAATGTACATTGAACTGATTTATCTTAGTCTATAATCGATTTATAGAAAATTCATGGCTTTGGACAAAACATAAGAAGGAGAAGGTCTGGTGCATTTTATTGTGTTTGAAAATAGTGCAATTAAGACAAATTACATTATTTGAAATTTTGATCAAAAATTAAAATTGATTTTTGACAAAATTTTAGTGCAAAATTGCTTTAAACATAGAGATGTGCTAATGGTAGAATTATGCGGCAAAACTGAGGAAGTTCTGCGAACGTTTATAAAATATTGATGACTTCTTTCCTCGACAGCGAGGATGAAGAAATCGATTATGATTATATAAATAAGCAGATTGCGAGTAGCTCGCAACCTGAGTCTGAACAAATGACACAATCACAAATAAATTCGCAAAATTTGGGATCGCAAATCCAAATTAAAACGCCAGAAACCAATATGAGCATTGGATTTAAGAAGCAAATGTACAAACTATGGACGGAATTGATAGATAATGAGAATATAACGTTTACTCACACCCATTGCAAAGAGATTTTGGAAATTTTGAAGCGTAATGGTGGAAATATGGAAGTAAATTCTAAAAATAGGCCGGTGTGGAAGCTGCCAATTAAGAATTTTTTTACTGCAAAGACTGCTTTAGCAAGTCCTTATAATCCTTTCATTGCAGTTATTGAAGGTGTCCCTGATTTTGTTATCAGGGCCCTTACATCATTTAGAGTTTCTAATCTAAACTCGAATATTCTTCAAAATCTTCCAAAAAGATTGTCTGAGAAATTACTACCGCATCAGCTTGAATCAATACAATATGTTGCACATAGAAACTTCAGAGCACTCATTGCAGATGAGATGGGTCTCGGTAAAACGCTGCAAGCAGTTGCAATCGCGTGTTTATTTGGATTTCCTGCTAAAAAGGTTCTTGTTATGTGCCCAATCAATCTTGTTAGTTCTTGGGCTGATACATTTTCAGATTGGACAAATATTTCCCCATCAAGAATTAATTTGATGACGAAAACTGGACAATTTCCAGAAAATCCACTGACAATCGCAACATATCCAGTAATAAGCCGCTCTGATGGCAGTTTCATGACTCACAGCTTTGATTTAGTCATTGCTGATGAATGTCACGAATTCACAAATATAGGAACAAAACTTCACAAGCAAGTTTCTCAACTTGTTACTTCTATCAAAGCTGCTGTGCTTCTTAGTGGTACCCCATCTCTCAATAGACCAGCTGAACTGTTTTCAAGTCTCAACATGCTGAGGCCAGATATATTTAGAAGTTTTCATGAATACTCCGATAGATATTGTCACGGAGGTTATAATGAAGCTGGTATCTATCAGGCAAACGGATCCTCACATTTAGACGAATTGAGAATATTGATAGAGACGCTAGTAATGATAAGAAGACAAAAGGAAGATGTTTTGTCAGGTCTTCCACCAAAAAATAGAGAACATATTATGCTATTATATACTCCAAGCGAAAAGATGAATGAACTCGTTGATACAATCAGGAGGCAAAAGATTGGAATACAGAATGGTTTGCAGACATGCAAAAAGCTGCAGAGAGGCTTAGTGTGGGAAGCATTTGGATTAACAGCTGAAGAGAAAATCGAGCCTGTTATTCATTGGTTGATGTCTGTCAAATTCAAAGACATTTTGTTCAATCAAAACAGGAAAGTGTTGTTCTTTGCGCATCATACTAAGATGCTGAAGAGTATATCTGAGTGGCTAACCTCTCGATCAATTGGAAATATCATGATTAATGGTGATACATCAATGAATAATAGAAAAATATTGCTCGAACAATTCAAAAGTGACGAAAACATCAGAATTGCTGTTCTAGGAATAGAAACTATATCAGCAGGTGTTACTTTAGTTGAAGCTACTGTTGTAGTATTTGCTGAATTGATGTATGTTCCAGCAACTCACCTTCAAGCTGAAGATAGAGTCCATAGAATCGGCCAGAAAAATCCAGTTGACATATTCTATCTTCACGCTCCAGGAAGTGTTGACGACAGAGTCTGGGAAATCTTGGAACAGAAGCTGCACGTGATAGGCACTGTAATAGCATCAAATACTCTATCTTTAGTATAAAAATTGTTGTTTATAAATATTTAAAATTTTATATCCTCTTTCAAAATTCTAATTCGTTATCACAAAACTACCATTACTTATTCATTTAAATGACACTGCATATTGTCAAACTCCTTCTAACAACTCCTAGAATAGATGTCAATGCAAGAGACGTTGAAAACTAAGCAGCTTTGATTACTACTTCAATCAAAAGTTAACAAGATGTTATTGATCTCCTTCTCATATCTCGAGAAATGATGGCATTGTAAAAAAATGATAACAATCATATAGCTTTGCTTCTAGAGAAGGTCATCATGAAGTTGTCAAGCTGATTCTCACATATCAGAATAAATATAAACGCAAATATTAAAGACAACAAAGCCATTATGAACATGAGGCAATTAAACTATTCTAATGAATGTTAACACAGCGAAATTTCATAGAAACAGTCAATAATTGAATGATGATCAAGATTTCTCCCCACAAATTAATCGATTCTGCAAAATATTGACGAAATCATCCAATATCATCATTGGGTCGATGTGAATGGTAATAAGAGTGAACTTCCCTAATTTTGAATCTCGATAATATTTGATTTGTTGAATGATTTTAGAAAAAAAGTTTGCTGTTGCACCCGTAAAATCATATTTTGGAAAGTTATAAAGGAGAGTTTATTGATTTAGTCTTTCATAAACCACTCACGACGCATGGTTCTGATGTGAGTATTACAAATGATGAAAATTCAGATCAATATCCTACTTTTTTGCAAAATTTATTTACGCAATATGATGAAACAGACAAATCAAAGCTAGATATACTATTATATGTTAAAAATGCCCTAACAAATGACGATTCTTCTATTGCAAACAGCATTTTGAATATATTAATCGATTTTGATTTTCAATCATTTCTAAAATTCATTCTCGAAACAGATACAAACGAGTTATTCAAACATTCAATAGATATCATCATTCTTATTTATGTAAAATCGTTATTTAAAAAAGTTATGATGAATTCGGAAATAAATCAAGCTATTTTTGATATAATACAAGCAAAATCAGATGCATACATAAGCAACAGTTACTATGCGCTTAATATTATCCTCACAGAACATCATTTTTTGGCTCAGCAAATTAATCTAGACGAAACAATCCAAAAAGCAATACAATATAGAGAAGATGACATTATATGGTTCTTGGTGACAGTTTTTCGCATTGAACAAAGTGAAATTACAATATTTGAAAATTTTTTCTTAGATATGTTAGAATCCAATATAATTCCATCATTGTATGGCTTATATTTCTGCATGTATTACGATCATGCGTTTTCAAATGTGATAATTACAAGAAACATAATTGATCAAAATATTCTTCAGTTTGAATTCGCTGATGATTCTTTGTTTTGGATTCAGCAGATAATTCTTAAGTATGCTATAAGATTCTGCAATGATGAATCATTTTTTATTATTTTGAAATTTATTAATAATATTTTTCTCACGTTGAAGTCAGTTTATTTCATTGAAAAGCATTGTCCACTTCGTGCACATTATGTTTTGACTGATAGTCAGATTGAAACTCTAAGAAATGTTGCAAATGAAGGAAATTTTTCAGAGAAAAAGTATGCAATTAAAATATTAATGAAATTAGCAGAGAATTCAGTAATAGAATCTGTTAGTCTATTAGAAATACTTGATAGCGCATTTCATTTATTTGATTATAAAATTAAGATAAAAATATTGAAATTTATTACAAATCAGATCCCAATGCTATCAGATCCTTCAATAATAGATCAATTTATGTTGTTCGCAAAGAATATTGAAGAGGATGTTAATGATCTAATTTATTCAGACAACAACTATGATGAAGATGTAATTCACGAATATATTAAATCAATCAATGACCTTGAAATTGAACGAAATCTTGAAATCAAACTGAATTAATTTTTATTGCAGAATGAAATTGATTCAAATTCAGATTTGATTGCAGAAAATGGATCTATATAATATATGTTTTATGTTTTTTAAATAACTATCATTAAAATCTATTAAAATTTATTTTTTAATTTAAAATTTCGATGATCTAGATTAATGGTTTTTAAAATGAGTTAATATGCATGAATAGAAATATGTTAATCATATTACATGTCAAAATTCGATGAAAAATTTCAATGATGATTTAAATCATGAAGAATAGATCATAAGAATTTAATAATTATATCATCAAAGCTTGTGTTTCAAAATGAGCAATGAATGAAAATCCTATTGTCAGGAAAACATATTCATTAATTCAATTTCAATAATTTTTGGTAAAATTTGGAAACATCAGTCATAGATTAATGGAAATATTAATTATATCAAAAATTTAAATAATATTGAAAATGGAATCGAATGGATTTTATTTAATAATATGAATATAGTATTATTTTTGATTTTTAGTTTGAAGTATTCAAAAAGTATTCAAAATCTAAAAATGATGTAAAATTAATAATTACATATATGTCTGTGTATTTTATTTTCTGTTTGATCATTTTTTTGAGAATGTTTTGAAATATTTTCAATTAATAGTTAACGGAATAAAATTCTTTTAAAATATTATTGTATAGGTTATTATTATCCTAATAATTTTATAAACTTTTCATTGAATTGTAAATACAACTAAAGAAACAATTTTAATCTAATTTTAATTAATGCTTAAAAGCTTTAGATTATATATAATTCAAAATCCAGACCATTATTACTTTGAAGGAGTATTTTCAATTCATTAACAAAAATTAATTTAAAAATATACATATTTTGAGTATTAGATTACAAATATCGAATTTATATACATAATTTTTTGTTTCAAAATATGATGAAAAAAAGTTTCCAATACAATGAAGAGAATGAAGAAGAATCTAAATTTCTTACATTCTGTCATAGACTTGATGATATCGGAACTGTGACAAAGATCCACACTGCTGTTTTTCATTCTGTTGCTATTTTGAATTCGTTATTGATCAATATTCAAGTTTCAACGACAATTATATGTATATTAGAGAGTTTCAGCAGTGAATATAGATTCCCAACCATTTATTACTTAAGAGGATGCTTTGGATTGCAATATTCAACATCAATCTCATATTTCTTCTCCACAAAATGCAAGAATACTACTTTTTAACGCATTTTTCGAAGATTTAAGTTCAGCTGCAACGCATCTATAGAAATATTTTTCAACTCAAATCATGCACTACTACAAAGGAATAGTACATAATCTACTAGAAATAGACTCAGTGAAATTTAAACACACTTTCACTGCATTTTTATTGTTTGCTTTTGTCCATTAATCATCGCTTTAATTTATTCTTAATTCATTCTACGGAAGCTACATCAATTTCATCAAGTTTACATTATATCTCAGTCAGGTTTCACCAATTATAGCATGTTCTCACTTATTTATTCCGACTTTGATTAATATATCTGAAAACGAAACAAGAAGACTGACGATAAAATCGATTGAAGAAACATATTCAATTCTCTCTTCGATTATCAATTCACTATTCACAAACAACGTCACATATGTATACACGGAAAAGTATGAATCAATCTCAAATCCATTGATAAACAATTCATCTTACATTGAGTTGAATAGATTGAAAAGTGTCATACCGATTGTCAACCAAGATATTTTTGTGAAATTTTTCAACGCGTCAACAATATTATTAATGGATTATTACATATTATTGCGCGAAGCAGAGACAAAGGATAATGTCACTATGCCTGTTATATTGGTTCTCTAAGCTGCCTTAGGATGCACTCAACCATTAGATACAATGATTACAGATTTTAATGTCAACATTGATCATTTAGGGGATTATGCGATTTTCATTTTTGTTGCTGCTCCATTGGTTTTAATTATTTCTTTGACTGTTATGTTTATATATGGTCAAATGGTTTTATCAAGATTTGACACAGCTGTTAATTTAATCAAAAGAATGATTTCGTTGCAAAAATATGATGATCCTTATTTCGATGATGAAGCTAATTTCCTGGGATTCAAGAATCCAGTTGAAAGCATTTTTGATGATATTTTCACGCAAATTCCAGAGCCCATTTTATATATGACGCGTGACAAAAAGATTTCTGATCAAAATAAAAATTCTTTCAAGGCTTTCAGAGATATTTGTGGTTCTGTGATTTCACATGTGCCTAATACTGTTGTTGATAGTACAGGAGAGAGGCATTTCTATACATTCGACAACTACCCGAAGAAAGGAATTACAGAATTCAACATGAAGGTGACAGCTTCATCGTCGCGAATGAAAAAACAAATCCAAAGAATAAAAAGAATTTGTTGAGAAGCATTTACAAAGACATTAGATTAACTTATTCCATTCCTACAATATTAAGGAGAGCAAACATGACACATCTTCAAAACGTTTGTATCGTGAATTTCTTGTTCAGTGAAAAGATTTCAAATAAAGATTTGGAATTGTCTTCAAAAAATTGAAGATTACTTCACGCAGTTTGTTTGCTTTTTCGTGTACGAAAAGATGAGGTTTTCTTTTTACGTAATGTTCTATGACTCAACAGCTGTCAGACGTGCTGCAAGAGATGCCCTTGATATCGCCCAAATAGCGAGATCAGAAGCAATTAAAAGAAAAATGGATATAAAAATTGCTGTTGCAAATGAAAGAGAATTTGTTTCTCAAGAAGAACAATCAGGAATTATTTTATCAGTGATGTTCATGAATGATCTGCTGTGGAGAACTGATTCGCTGTTCAGATATATAGAATATGGAAAGATTATCGCAGATTCATCTTTATTAATGGGAATGTACTATATCCGTAGTCTCCGCATTGGTGTCTACAATGAACCTATAAATGTTATGATATTTTAGACCTGTTATAAGCTTTAAATTTGTATGAATTTTAAATATTTGTTTTGCAAACATAAATTATTAGACAAGCAATCAAAAATATTCGAAAATAGATTCAAAACCTCTGTCGCGAGTTTAAAATGTCACTATTAATTGAAATTAAACGGATATTATTTACATTATATTCAGAATTGGGGGTATTTTAGGGGCCGGGAAAAATCGAAGAAAAAAGCTTGAATTTAATGAGTATTTGAAAATAATGAAATCATGTTATCGATAAATATAAATTAATGAGAGAAATTCTTTTGATTAGCTTTTAATCGAGATTTACTTTGCCATTCTTTGAAATATGACCAATAATACTTACATCTTCATCATCGTCGTGGAATGAAACAAAATCTTCGTCTGATCTGTCATCATGAATAGATTCACCGAAAATTTCCAGTCTGTTGATAGCTAAACAAGGTGGATCTCCTGGGCAAGGCTCATTTTGAACAATTTTGATATATTTTGCTGTATATTCTTTGTCAAACTTATATGTCCTCTCTTTGCAATCTCTCATATCCAAATCTTTGTCAATTCTATGGATTTCTGTCCATGTTTGATTATCATTCGAAATTAAAAAGGACCACGAATACATACAGCAATGCACGCAATACCCATAGTCCTCACAGCAGCATCCGTAGTAGCAGCAGCCCGCTCTAACGAAATATCCGCTGATTTTAATTGATTTTGATTTAAGGGAATAAGCAATCCAAGGATTGACGTCATAACTCTTTCCGCATTCAGAACACCAGTCGTAGCGTTTGTCGTATGGATAGATTGAGTACTCTGGTTTTGTTAATTGAAGAGATCCGTTGATTTCCTGCTTTGATGACCCGCTAGCTTCTATTATTACAGTGTTTTCGTTGAAGTGTTTACTGAAGATTCCATCAGCAACTTTTCCTGAAAAAGAGTCGAAAATCAAGCAAAAAAACATTTTTAAAAACGAAATCTTCTAAAAATCAAAATGTAACACCAAATATATAATACAATCATAATTATAATAATTTTTTTGAAAAAGTGCAAGAATCAATAAGAAATCATCAAATTTATGCATTATCTCTTTGGCTTTTCTTTTTCTATTAATATATATAATCATATAGTAAAGTAAAAATCCCATCAATTGCTTAATACAAATTTTTCATAAACATATATCGAATTTTATAGCAACCTGGGCAGCATCGACCAGCATATCTGTTGCATCACATATTAAATTTTAAATCATATTAATTTTTTTCATGATTTATAAAGAATCCACAAATTAATGTATTTAAAAACGAACGCAATACGTAATTTTTAACATATGTAAGCGCTTAAAAAACGCAAACATGAGGAATTAAGAAATATAATAACCATGATCAAATAAACTTAACTTTTCGAGGGGGAATAGGTTGAATTTTATGGAAACTTGGAGAAAATTCGTTTTCTCTATTCCAATGGTTATCACTGTCGAATGAAAAGTTTGCTTCTGGAGAAAATTTATATGAAAATTTCGCTTCATATGAAGAATTGAAATGTCCTGTAGACTCTGCATTGAAAAAAGAAGATATCATTTCAGCGGAAGAAAAAGATGCCGCGTATCCTCCATTTTCTTTTGTTGGAAATGAACAAACGATATTTGCATCTTGTCCATGTGATTCATTGTTGTTGTTACAGCAAACTTCATTATCGCTGTAAAAGCTGAATGTCATCATATATAAAAAATAAGTCCTTAAAAAAGTGAGATGAAAATTTCATAGTTTTTCATCGTTTTTTTGAATTGGACTTTAGCCACTCCCAAATATCTTATATTTACATCAATACGAACTAGATTCTAACATGAGGCAGACAATTTTGATTTTAAATCTACAGGCGTAACAGAATTGGAAAATTTGTTATATTAATCACAATATTATGTATAGTCTTTTTTATTAATTTAAATTTTGAATTTAATATTACGGGCGTAAAAGAATTTTAAAAATCGTTTAATTGATTAACATTATCTGTATAGACATTTTTGTTTTGAGATGAATTTAAATTTTGAAGGAATAAAAATCGCTGTCAGATTCCGAGTTCTCAAAATATAACCTTATAAATTCCTCCATGGATAATTCAAGTTTTGAATTTAACCGGATTATATTCGGATTATTTACCTCTATTGTAGTATACTTATCACGATTACACTGAATATTAAATTGTTCTCCGACGGGCGAGTTTACGAACTGTGTTTATAAGTTCACAATAGAAAAATAGCATAGTATACAATGATATAAAACTATTCACCAAACTTAGAAACAATTTTATAATGATTTATCGATTCAAAATTGAGGAATATATATATATATATGCATGTTCCTATGTGGAGATCTACAAATAATACATGTATATATGCCACATCTAATGCAGATCATGCTAAATTTTACCGCATTAGAAAGCATTCAATTCACAACTACAGGTCAAATTTAAGCTGTGTTTGATATTATCTCCATGTGTAGGCATAGAATAGTAGTCAGGAAATCTATTTCTAAATGTGAAATATCCGAAATTGAGAGGAATTCATTTCTTCACATATATGCGTATGGATTTAAAGTGTTATATAGTAATATAATATATACACAAACCGTGAATTAAAAAAGAACATGTAATTCATCAAATCAATTTTGAAATTCGTTTTTCTTATGAGTTTTAATGTGTATTATATATTATTTATTTCCAATAGTAGAATTATGTGAAATATGTTATATGATATTTGATGAATCACATCTATATTTAGAAAACAAAAATCAAATTATATAACAGCATTAATAATTATAATAAATAAGTATACACACAAGTAATCTAGCATCTCTATTTGTTACACTTGAGCTATAAAACTCCATATAGCAATAGGGTCATAGGGAAAATGAAGAGAAATAATTTTTGTCACTTTTCACAATGCTTTGTTTTCTTTCTGTTTTTTCAAGAAGTGATGAACTAAATGGAATATTTAAGAAAGTCTACAAAGATAAAATTATTGTCATTGATGTCAGTGGATCATCAAAACAAGTCATAAACGGAACAAATCAATTAACAAAACCTGAATATGCGATAGATCCTGCCGACAAGAAGTATGATTGGTGCTCTAACTGTGCAACAAACTATGAAGAGCATCCATGGATAACTTTCTCGATTCCGAACAAGAAAATGAAAATAAATGGATATTTTGTTCGTGTTGGATGCTGCTACTCAGGTTGTTGTTGCGAAGAATACGGTTATTATGTAAGGTGCTGCTTGTTTAGCTGGGCTTTGCAAGTTTCCGATGATAATAAAACATGGATAGATGTTCACAACGTCCATAGAGACTATGACATGCACAGATGCAAGGAGAAGTCATATAAACTCGAAAAAGAGTATACAACTTCATTTGTTAGACTTATTCAAAAAGAACCATGTCCAGGGGATCCACCATGCTTAACAATCAACAAACTTGAGCTATTTGGAGATATTGAAGGAGGTTATACATCTAACGACGATGAATTTGTTTCATTCCATGATGATGACGATGATATTTCAATCATTGGACACATTTCAAAGAACTATAATGTAAAATTCGGCTAAATTTTGTTTCTAGTTGTAATTATAAAAATGATATTTTTTATCTTAAAATTACTTCATGCATCGTAATACTCTTAATAATATATCTATGTGTGATTGATAATATGTACTTTCGGCAAGAAAAAAAAAATTATTTGAATTTTGAAATACTTGCTTAAAAATTCTAACTCCATGATATATAAACTTTCTATAAGCTATAATGAATTATTTTGTAATTTTAGTCATCAAAAATTGATCATGTATAAAGATTGAAAAATACGCAAAAAAATGTATATAAAATGTATATGTTGGTGGATCACAGTCATAGAATAGACTGAGATCTTCATATTGCAATGTTCAAAACCTAATAAAAGCAATAACTGGACAAGTGATATGCTGATTTTAAAAAAAAGAAAAATGAATTTGCTTTCGGCGGGACTCGAACGCGCGACCTTAGGATTATGAGACCTACGCTCTACCGATTGAGCTACGAAAGCTTCACATTTACGATCATTTAATTAATTCCTTTATAATAAAAATTATAATTGAATTGATGACGATTATTTCCCTTAATTGTGAGATCGTAGGATTTTGTATACCTAAGGTCTCACGTTAATGGATACATATCGAAGAATCAATGGTTGAAATTTCTTAGCAAATGATCTCAGAACCACAACATATAGATCCAATTTCATATATACTTTTATAAGATTATTTGATTCAATTTGAATTTGAGAAAATATTTAAAGAATTCATCTTGTATCAATTCAGAGTAGAATCAAATGTCTATATTCTTCATTGCTTTGTTAGAATGGCAGCAAAATTTCATTGATAAAATATTTGAGATTTTTGAATTTCAATTTTGGAAATTGGCAAAATACTATTGTAAAATAATTTAAAATTATATTTATGTAAGTCCGATATCGTTCAGCGGTTAGGATATGTGGTTTTCATCCACAGGATCGGGGTTCGACTCCCCGTATCGGA
>MRSU01005112.1:0-37210 GCA_008369845.1 Trichomonas gallinae
GACGATGAGAAACAAGCTGATGCCCAGAAAAGATTAGATAATTTACAAGCTAATGCAATATTCCAGAGTCTTTTAATCGACGATGACGAAAATTAATGTCGATATGTTTGTTATGAGGAAGAAATAAAAACTATCTTATTGTTTTTATATTTTTATTTAGTTTGTTGATAAATATAATATTATTTGTAGAACGTCTCGCCCAAGTAATTCAAAATATTATATCTAAATTAGCTTATTTTGATCATTAAACATGGAAATATTTGTCGCCTGAAATGTTCAAAATCAATTTTTCTAACTGTAGTGATGGCCTCTATATTCTTCATATCTTCTACCAATAGTACAAATTTGTGTAATATTTAGAGATGCATTTTTAAAAACTCTATATAGATAGTTTGTTGATAAATAGAGCTTCATATGTAGGATGTTGTATCAAATGATTCAAAATATCATTACTAAATTTGCTTATTTTGATAATAATAAATATATTCTATTTTTATAGATTTCGCTGATAAATGCAATTTCCTATATAGGATTTCTCGTCCAATAATTCAAAGTATCATTATTAAATTGATTTATTTTGATCTCATGGAATATAATCATAGGTAAACTATAGATCTTTATGAATTAGTTGACTATTTAATGATGAATTAAATATAGTTTTCATTTTTTTCAACATTAAAAATGAATTTTCATGAATAATTTAAAAATAAACGTGCACAATGAGTAATGTTATGCGAAATGACCTAAATGAGAAACTTTTAATAGCCATACAAGGGACAAAGAACGAAAACAATAAGATTAAGAGCGAAATAATGTCTCTAGAGCAGAAAAATAACGAAATCGAAAAATTAATTGAAGATTCTCAACTGAGATTAGCATACTTAAAGTCAAAAGACTCGAATTACAAGACATTGCAGACGCAAATAGATACATTACATGAACGTATTTCGTTTACAGAAGAAGAAATCGATAATCAAAACGAAGAATTGCTGAAATATAAAGATTTGATGCGTGAAACAGTTGTAAGAATATCTACAAATCACAATAAGCGAAAATCTCTTCAAGAAAAACTCGATCAATTATCTTTTCGAATTATTCAGCTAACGAAACAAGCAAAACAGTTTGAACCAACACAACAAGATATTCAAGAGTCCGAAAAATTACAAAGATACATCGCAGAAAAAGAATCATTTTACAATGAAGAGATAAACAAGCTGCAAAACAAGGCAAAAGAACTAAAAACGAAAATTTCTTCAATGGAAGGAGACTTCAATGTTGACCTTTCTACACGCGGGGATCTCATAGAGGAGCTCACCAATAAAATTGCGGAGAAAGACAGGATAATTGACGATTTAATTAAAGATGAGAAAAAAATAATACAAAAGAACATAGAGATAGAAGCTGAAATGAGCCAAAAGGACGACCTCAAGTCTGCTTTGACATCAAAACTTAAGAAAGGGAAGGAAAAAGTCCAAAAATGGAAAAATATATTCAAAAGTCACTATGATGCGTTTTGCGCTGAAGAAGATGAGACAAAAGGCTTGGAAGAGAAGCTACAGTGTGCCAAAGCAGGCATTATCGAAAAACTCACTTCTGTTGAAAAAGAGGAAGATGAAAAGAATTCAATTGATTTGCAATTGAAGAAAGCTCAATTTCTCGAGAAACAAAAGATTTTAGATGACTATACAGCTAAAATGAAAGCAGTAGAAACCGAAAACTCGCAATTAATCAAAGAAATTCAAAATGAACAAGAAAATATGAAATCTAATGAACTAAAGTTTACGCAAAAGAAGAACTCGCTTATAGGTGTTATAGAAGTCATCAAAACAAGTCTGAGAGAGTTGAATAAATAATTTGTTTGTAGTTTTATAATAATTGTTTGTTTAATGTTTATATATCAGCTATTTCACGTCAATATTATATATTTTTCAATCTATTTGTGCTTTATAAAAATTCAATTTGCGTGCACTAAACATCTCATTATCTAGCTATATGGTGAGAATTGAACCTCAAATTTGTGGACATATATGTACATATATATGTATACTATATATAAGTCTATGGTAATATTGACTGAAATTCTTTCTGTTTCTAGTTATGATGATGGAAATAACTAGGTATATTTTTCTAAATGAAAATTTATAAAGGGTCTGGTAAAATATAAAAGGGGATAAAGATTTTAAATGTTCAATGAGAACAAAAAGCGCACTAAGAAAAAAGTATTTGCTGGGAGGCCACATACTATACTTGGTGCAATCATGAAAGACATTACATTGAAAAAAGAGCCAAGAACGAAAAAAGCAATAGATGAATTAGCGAAAACAGATCTTGCAATTGAAGTGAAGAACCAATTACGCAAAGAACAACGTGATTTTCTTAACAGAATAACACCAAATGGTTTGGCTGATCATCCAATAAAATCAGCAAAGCTAATTTTGCGAGAAAAAGAGGATGAAGAATATCAAAAATTGCTAAATGAAACACTACAAGCTAAACAAATACGCGAACAAGAAAAATTAAAACAAAAAATACAAAAAGAAGAAGCAGAAAAGGCAGCGGAACTACAAAAAAACAATTCCATTCGAAGAATTAATGAAATTAAAGCAAAATTCAAAGCTCTTCCTCCAGAACCTGACAAAGGAATCACAATTGCTGTTCTGCTTCCTGATATGAAGAGAATAATGCGAAGGTTTGCAGAAGATGAGCCAGGAAGCAATGTTTACACGTGGGTAGCTAATGATGAAGCATTAATCAAAGATAATACTTTTCCACAGCCGTTTGTATTAACTAGAACACTTGGTAATGACATAGAGGAAGATAAATCACTTGAAGAGCAACAACTTCGTGGAAGATTAATGTTAACAGCAAGAATTGAATTTTAATTTTTGTGTTTGTGATAATAATTCTATAATTTGGAAACGTACTACATAATATTGACAATCTATCTGTATTGGAACATAAACATATACCATGTATTATGAATTTATTTCATTTTCATTCCAAATTTTTGTCTAATAACTCAATCAAAAGAAAAATAATGAAATTTGTTTGAAATTTAATAGTATTTTCTTATCAAACTAGCTTTTGTCACGTTTTTATTTTAATCAAATTTTGATATAATTCTAATACCATTGTGATGCGTTGTATCGTCGTTTGCGAGTTATTGCCAGTATAAACATAAGTTTTTTGTGTCTAATGTTAAGTTTTCCATTATGTTTATTGAATTATATGTAAATTTAGTTTACACGTCATAATTTTATCATCTGACAAATCAGCAGTGTTGCAATCATGAAAATTATCATCCAAAAAATACAAATTTTATTGAAGAAATCCATCATAGATAAATCCATACTATTGTTAACAATCAAAAAATTATTTAACACTTTATGAAACTTCATTAAGAACAGATATAATGACATTGTCTTTCTGTTGCTGAGCAATTTCAGCTGGAGATCTTCCATCGTTGTCCTTCATGTCCTTTCTTGCTCCTGCTCCCATAAGCAATTCGATGAATTGCGCTTTTCCTTTCTCTACAGCAATGTGTAGTGGTGTTCTTCCATCTTTATCTAGTGCGTTAACATTTGCGCCTTTCTCGATGATGCTGCTCGCGAAATGATTGACACTTTCTTCTGCGGCGAGATGCAATAATGTTTTCTCGTCGCTGTCGAGCAGATCAAGTCTCGCACCGTTATCTAGCAACAAGCGGATGAATGGCTGTTTGTTATTCCTGAAAACATACAAAAGCGGATAAATATTGTCACTCTTGTTGCGGCGGTTTGGATCGGCACCTGCTGCAATTAGGAGCTGAGCCATTTCAGGTGTTGGCTCTGCTACAGCATAAGAGAGGAGTGTTTGGCCTTCGTATGTTGTATTTGGATTCATCGCGTAGTCTGCCAATAACTTTCTCATTGTTTCCATGTCATTCCTCTTGATCGCGTTTACCATTATTTGAGGCATAGACTGGCCTTTATCTCTCATATCTTGTGGAACTTTTGTCTTCCAAGCGCCGAGTATTTCGGCCTTGATGCTGGCTTGTTCTTGAGGGGATGAGTGCCTTGCTATATCTCTGCGCTTCGCCATGTCTGGTGCGAACATGTCGAGAATATCTATCTGGCGTTTGCCTGGATACTGTTTGAGCATTTCGTCGAGAATTTCTCTATAATCGAAAGTGTATGCGTAAGCGAAAGGAGTCAAATCCATTGTATCCAACGGTCCCATTGCTTTGTGCGCGCAGAGGAATTTAACGATATCTAAGCGATTCTTGACGACAGCCATGGTTAATAAAGATCTACCCCAGAAAGGCATTTGAACAGAAATTCCGCTCTTCAATAATTCACTGGCGTATTCGAAATCGCCGCCGAGCAGTGCATGTCTCAAAGAAAGGAAGCCATCTTCAGGGATGAAGTTTGCTATCTGCTGTGATAGGAAGAAATTAAGGCACTGATGTTTTCCTAGTGCTGCTGCAAGAACTAATGGTGTTTCGCCGTCGAAGTTTCTAATGTACATGTTTGCTCCAAGAGCGAGCAAAACTTGAACGCAGTTTACGTTATCTCTGCGAACAGCCACGTGCAAAGGCGTGTCGCCGCGTGCATTTCTTAAATTCCAAGAACCTTCTTTCTTCGCGAATAACTGCAAAACTTGAGGATGGTTGTTCATTGCTGCCAAATGAATCGGTGCATTTCTATCATCATCAGAGAAATATGGAGGAAGCGAATCAATCAGATACTCAACGTTTTCGACATTTCCTGCTTTGCATGCTGCGTGGAGTGGAGTTCTTCCTTTGTAGTCTGTGATGAACAAATTCGCTTTGGCTGTTAATAATCTCATCAAGAAAACTTTCTGTGATGTTTTAGCGGCATAATAGATCGGTGTTCGTCCGTAAATATCAGCAAAGTTCACTGGTAATGTTGTTGATTCATTGAGTAAAGCGAGAGCAACGAAGAAGTGTCCGTTCATGCATGCAAGATGAAGAGGTGTACGCAGATTAATATCATATACGTTATAAGCGGCACCCATTGAAATAAGATACATGGCGCACATCGGATTTGGTGAGCTCAATGCAACCATTAATGGCGTTTGTTGCATGTTGTTCATTATGTTAATCTCGCAGCCGTTTTCGACTAATACCTGAGCGAGCTGCATGTTTCCTAATCTTGCAGCAATGTGAAGTGCAGAGTCTCCATTGTTGTTCTTTTCGTCTTTCTTTGCCAAAGTTTCGCCTTTTCTCAAAATCATTTCAACGAGAACCGGCAAATTCAACTTAGTGCAAATGTGTAATATTGTGTCGCCATCGTGTGATGAATATTTTGGAGCTTGAGAGAAGACTTCCGTTGCTATTGAGCAGATTCTCTTTACAGGTGGTCTCGGCTCAGTTGTTGTATATCTGAACAAAAACATCTGCGTCGCAAAAGGATCTTCCATAGATTTCTGGTAAGTAGAGAGCAAAATGTGTAGGTAAGAAAGATCATTGTCAACAAAATCATTGCCTGCACCGAGTCTCATGAATATCTCGCATAATGTCAGATTTCCATCTAATGCAGCAATAAGTATTGGAGTCAAGCCATTGAAGTCAACTTCTGACAAAGACTGTCCTTCACCCAATGCATATTCGATGAACTGCATGACGTAATTTCTGTCTTCATCAGTTGCGTTTTCTAAGAAGAACTTTATCCTGATGTTACTCGCCAATGTGTGCAAAATTGTTGGGCATTCAGGATTCTGAGGCGTGCAGCAAACGCAAGCTCTGACTAATACAGAAACATTGTCGAACCTGCAGCTTTCGAGCGCATAATCCAAAGGTCTGAATCCTTGAGAATCTTCAGCATCAATGTCAAAACCTTTTCTCACCAATCTTTCGAAAATCTCTTTCGAAGCGTATTTAGCTGCGATGTGCAATAATCCGGTATTACCAAAAGTCAAGCTGTTAAATTTCTGCGACTGTGTTTTAGGCGAATCATCCATCAGCATGAATTCAATCATCTGGTGGCATAACTGGTTCTTCACTGGGCTTTTCACATGGACTTCGCTTATTTGTCCTGGCCCGAATTTAGAGCAGATGAGATAAAAGAACAAAGCAGGCAAATCAAATGATGTTGCAGCCTGCAAGACGTGCTTCGGCGTGATTTCTGGCTTCTGTGTGTATAAAACAAGAGCAGCACCAAAGTTGCGCTCAAAAGTCGGAACGTCGAACAGATATATCAAGTCTCTGAACGCGATTTCTTCGCTCTGTTCATAGGTTTGCAGCGCTGAGTCTCTGGATGAAGCTGCGCTCATTAATGGCGTTTTGTCGCCTATCACGTCGTTCTGAGATACACCATTAGATAGAAGTGTCATGAGCATTGCAGGATTCTTTGCGCGCGCGAAAAGAGAGATTAATGGTTGTTTGCCTTCGTAAAATGGTGGAAAACCATTTTCGAGCAAAATCTTGAGAGCGGCCGTGTTGTTGTCTTGTATAATTTTGTAGAGTGGTGATGCTCCTGTCAGTGGATCCCTTTCGTCAGGATTGATTCCGCATTTCACTGCAAATTTGAATAAATCAGGGTTGAATGGCTTACGTAATGCGAACATACTGAATGATTCGCGGCCTTCGAATGCTTTTATCCAGTCGTATTTGTTTTTGAGGAACATAATTCTGCGTAAAGGAACTCTAGATGATAGAAAGGCAACATCAGAGAAATCACATTCAGCACCGAGACTAAGAAGGTATATAGCAAGGTCCAAATGTCCATTTTCCATTGCAATTTTAACCAAACTTTTTCCCTGATGATTCTTAAGATTTAAATCCATTGGATTGATGAAGAATGAAAGCAGTTCGATGCTTCCGTGTGTAGTTACGTAGAATAAAGGATTTTCTCCTGGAAATAACATCGAAAATATATATTGGAATGAAGCTAAATATTTTGTCTTAAGCATATACTGTAGTATATCCATATCCCCTGGGAATTTCATTTCAATAAGGCTTCTACCGTATTTTTCGATAAGCATCATTACGATATTAACTGATTTTCCTTGAATTGCGATATGAAATGGTGTAATTCCGGCATGATCTGGTAAAATCTTTACAGAATCGAATGCTAAAAACTGCGCAACCGCTTCATCCTTTCCTTCCGCGACGAGAGAGTGAAGCAAAGTCCTTCCATCCAAGTCTTGTTTGTTTATGTCGCAGCCGTGATCAATAAGAACGGAAATTATTTCCTTCTTAAACTTGTTGAAAGCGAAATGAATTGGAATTCGGCCTCTGTCATCTTTAAGATTGATTGAAGCGCCATTTTCAATCAAGTAGTCAAATACTTGCTGTGTTCCGTAGAATACCGCGTAAGAAAGCAAAGAAGGGTTTTCTTTCAACGCGGCTGGAGTTGCGGCGTCAACTGCGGGCAGCTTAATATCGAATTGGAACTCCGGCGACGGAACGTGCTTCTTGAGCAAGTCTACGCGGTCTAACTGGATCGCAGCAGAGATCTCAAGAAGGGGTGATGACATCTGTCAAGAAGTTATGAAATTTCTAGTTTACATGTCAAAATTAATTGTGTCAAAAATTTTGTCAAATTTTGGCATATTTCAAAAATAAACGGTCAACATTTTTCATCAATTTTTTTTTTACAGCTTATTAATCCCAAACTATATCAATGGTCTATGTACAGCATAAATATACTTATTTCGATATCTATATTCTAGAGCATTATCATTATTACTAGATTTTGTCTTGATTTTTTGCAAAAATAGTTTTTTCTCGAAAATTCTTCGTTTATCATGGATTTCCAGCTAGATACATCTTCATAAGCAAGGGAGGATACGACGAGCTTCTTGTGATAACTTCTTCAAATATAAATATTTTTCTTCAACTATAGATCATATACAAATAATATTGATAAGTAATTATACTCAACATGTTTATATGATATAGAAAGTTCAAAACAATATTTATTGGTTTTGTGGATTTTCATTACTAATATATCTATTATATATATCTATTAATATCTTGATGTTCTCAGTTAATGATGGATCAACGCGAAATCCTTCATTATGTGTTAAAATAAATTTTTCGATTAATAACATGGAAAATTCGAACGTAATTTCTCTTATTAGATCATTTGGACTGTAATAAGTTAATACTCGAGCGAGTGCAATGTTAAACTCTTCCATAAGATGATCTGGAATTGATTGAATTTGTAATAAGAAAACAGCAAGAACTGGGAAGAATTCCGTGCTAGATTTTGGGATTATGTTTCTAAAGATAATAATTAATGCCTCGTCATTGACTGTTAAATTAAAATCTGCTATTAGTCTTGTTGCTGTCAAAAACAATCGATCTGATATGTCATAGCTTACAGAATCTGCTATGTTGATGCATGGAATGAACTCTTCAGCTAATTTTTCTTTAAATCGTTTATGAATTTCAGCAGATAACAGAAAAGATGAGGCATGAGCCATCATTAACGGTGATTGTGACAGTATACATGATATTGAATATGAAATTGCTTCATTAAAATCAATGAAATCAAAATTGCATAATTTTGAGAGCAATTCTAGATAAAGGGGACCTTTGCTCACATTCAATTCTTTAATTAATTTGTTTGTTTGTATAATAAATGGTTCATAGCCATTATATTTAGCAAGAATTTCATAAATTAAAATCTGAATTCTTGTATTGGATAAAGAGTAGTCGTGAATTCGCTCAAATTCATTTATTGATGATTGGAAAATGGCTGGTATAGGATCTATAATGTCATTACTTGAAATGGATTTGATAATTTCAGCAATTGTTATAAAATATTTGTCAATTGTTTCCTTTGGGATATTTTGAAATTGATCTGACAATAATATCAATAAATTCAACTTGATTTCGTCTTTTTCTGTAGAAAGATTTAATGAATTAATTAATGATAAAGCAATACTAGATAATTCATTGTCCATTATGGCATATTGGGCTACTTTGAAGAGTTCGTCAAATGAATCTTGAGTCAAATCATGAAAAACTTCGATTAAATCGCAAATTGCTCCAATTTGTAATTCTATAAGCTGCAAAGTTATATTTGATTTGTCTCCACTGGATATCTTTTGTTCTAATTCGGATAAAACCATCTTATAAAGTTCTGATGAAATTTCGTCAACATCCATTGGATATTTCTGTAATATAGCTCTAAATAAGAGAAAACCATGTTTCATGAGTTGGATTTCTGACTCATCTGATATCATAGCTTGGAATAATTCAATAAGTTCTTGAAGATTTAGATGAATCTGTTCTGGAGAAACACTTATAAGCGATGAGAGTAGCATTGATGAAGAAACTATGCAGTTTTCGTTGTTTGAAGCAATAAGATTTGATATTAATTCATAGATTTGATTAAATCGATTTTGAGCTTTTTCTGTATTCGATTTAATTAAGGCGTATATTATTCTACAGAATGATCCATCACCTTCATTATAGTTTTCGATCAATAAAGTCAAAAATTCATCGAAATCTATTGAATTTGGAAAAAGTTCAATTACATCGCATAATACATCAGATGTGATTGAACTTTCGGAAGAAATGAAGATTGATAAAAGTTTTTCTGCTACAACACTTGTTTCTATTTCGTTTGCAAAGTTTGTTCCTTTAATAATCGATGATAATAATATATATGCATAAAATTGAACGTTTTTTGAGCATTCATTAAAAGTTTTGAATAAAAACTCAACAATATTTTGATATGATGAAATAAAAATTGTAGGAAAGAGTTTTTGTGCATTTGTCATGAATAAAAGCGTTGATACTAAGAGTGGTTCTTCTGGTGTTGATATTGCTTCCTGAAACTGATTTGCAAGAAATTCTGAAACAAAATTTTGTTTTAAAACGTCAAAAAGATTGTGTATAAGGGTGATACTGGTATCAAATAACTGGTTATAAGGATCTGCTTGATTATCATAAAGTTCGCAAATAATTTGTTGCAAAATATTGAGAATTTCGATAGATAGATCTGGTGTAAGTTTATCCAATGAAAATGTTGAAATCTGGCTCAAAGCCGATAATGCTGATGATTTCATTAACCTAGGATGAACATTTATTAAAATTTCTTTTAATATCGGATATATCGATTCTAGTGGAAAGATATTGTAATTTTTTACAAGTATCATATCAATGCAGTTGCAAAGTATCTGAAAATCGTTTGAATTTTGTTCCGAAACTAAATTTGTAAATCTTTGCAGAAAGCAAGGAAGATATTCTTGAATAATAGATTCGACATCATGTGTATCAGCTCTTAGAAATGCTTGATAAAGGAGAAGTGTGCTATTTAAATTAGAAATAATGTTTTCATCTAAAATAGATAATTTCAGTATTGACATGTGCATATCCATAGGAAATATTGATTCTTTCGCTAGTATATTTGCTAAAAAACTTGCATGCAAAATGTCTTGATTTTCAAAGCAATTTTGGAAGGAAGAGAATATGATTTCTGGCATCGGTGATTGTTGGTATAGATTTTCAAGTAAATTAAATGCCTTATGAATAAAATTCGATTGGATTTTGCAAAATATTGGAAGAAATTCTTGTATAATAGAAGGTGAAACTTCAACCAATGATTCCGGATCGTATATTTGTAAATGATACGATAATAAGATTATTGATAACGTAAGGAATTGATCAGATTTTGTTGTGATAAATTTTAATAATATTGGTAAAGTTGATTTTAAACTAATTATCTGATTAACTTGTTGGTTTGTATCTTCAATATCGTCGCCTGAAGGCGATAAAAGCTTGTTCATGAGTCTTTCTAATAATAATTCATCATCATTCATGCAAACACTCAAAAATATGAATGTCTTTTAATTCTTCTAGACTAAAAAGTATAAGGTAAATCAGATATTTGCTTATTTGTGTCGATGAATTGTAGAAGATAAAATTTGTTTATCTTTTTATAAAAATATGAGCGATTTTGATGATAGACAATGGATGCAGACATTTAAAAGACATTATATATTAAATAAATTGTATGATTTGTGAATTTGACATGTAAATATAAAATTTGACGTGCCGGATGTAAATTGTCAAAAACAACTCGAATTGAGAGACTATGGCGGTTTTCTTGGCCTTTCTCATGGAGGCTTCATCCGAACAAGTCAAACTCGCTGTCGTTAAGCAGGTCATCGGCCGCACAGGCTCCCGCGGTGGTGTCACACAGGTCAAAGTTGAATTCCTTGATGACTCAAACCGCTCACTTGTCCGTAATGTTAAGGGTGCTGTTCGTGAGGGTGATATCCTCTCCCTTCTCGAGACAGAGCGTGAAGCCCGCCGCCTTAGGTAAATTTCTTCACACTATTACTCTAATATAATATTACCTGTATATTGAATAAAATTTTGACATGTAAAGTCAAAAATAATAAACTCGATGTAATCAAATGTTTCTGTTTTTCAAAATGATTTAATTCGGATGGCTAATCAAGGTACAAAATAAATGTTTGCAGTACAAGTAGTATATTTGCAGCATTAAATCATGAAAATGAGAAAATATTTTATTTTTCATAAAATATTCTGTCTCTCATATTTAATACAACAAAAATTATATGAGTATAACAAATGTATATATTAGCGAATTGTTTAATATTAATTTTATTATTTTTAAACTATATTTTTGATTTATGGGAAAAGTAATTTCATTAGGGTAAAATGTAATCTAATGATGCTAAAGAAGCTATCTATTTCACTGTTGCGCATTAAAAATGATTTTTTGTACCCATAAAAAAATAAAAATTAGCGAAAATCAACGAAACAGTTAAACTTTTTGCCGATATAATGGTATATTAGTATGAGTTGATGGCTGCCAAGTGTAAATAATGATCTGAAAAGGAGTAAAAAATAATGTTCTCGATTAGAAAAAGTATTTTAAATAGGAATTGAGCAATTTGTCACTTTTACATTATAAGTTTTCGAGTATAATATTGTACACAAGTAAATTATCAGGTAGTGTAAATCACTTTTAAATGCCATCTCAAATATTTGTTAGCACACATTGAAAAATTATTCATTAAAAAATTAATTTAATACTGGGCTGATAAATATTAGGAAAACATTTTTGCTAATATAGGAAAACTGACATACAAAAAATTGACAAAAACAAAAAATGACTACGATTGAAGAACTTTTAAATAGAAAGGTCCCACTTCCACCCTATCCTAAGGAGACTGTACAACAGCCGGTGGTTTCTCAACCGAAACCTGAACCGGCAGTAAGTTTTGAAGATCCAACGAGCATTTATGCAAAATCCGCGCCATACACGTTACTTGATGATTTATCAATTTTCAATGTCATTATGAAGTACTACGGTGATGGCTTCCATGGTAAGATCCCCTGGTCTTTCTGGCAGACATACAAGCGAGTTTCTGGATCAACGAGATCTAACTCTAGTTTGTATCATCACTGGAATGGCTCGATGAGAAAGAAATACGAATCTTTTATAACAACAGGACGTCTATCTGACTGTATCGCTTGGCTAGAAACGGCAATCCAAGCCGAAAGATCTCCAATACCTTCAATGCAGGACATGCTCCCGCATGCGGGTATGCCGCTTATGCACATGAAATCACAGCCTGCAGTGCCGCTGGTTCCTCGTATAGTACAAATGGAGCAACCGTCGCCGCTTGTTAGAAACGCGTCGTTCGTGTCTCCTTATCAGTATTTTCCGATGTAATTGTATATTATTATATTATGCTTGTAAAACTTTCAAAATTTTAGAAATCAAAAAAATTATCATACCTCCACTATACATATTTTGGAGGCGAGTAATACAAGCAATGACTACTCATACTATGAAACAAACGTTACAAGCTCATTTTTCTATTAAAGTGCCTCAAGATTTTCATATTTTAACTGCCAGAGAGTGTTTGACTTAATTACTACAACAAAATTGCTCACGTTAGTCATAGGCGAGTGTGTTCATCAAATATTTATTAACTGTAAATACGTTATTTGCTTTAAACTGTAATTATTTCGTCATATCTCATAAATTTGCTCGGGAATGAATTATATGCTATGCACAAATGGAATATTAATGTAGCAATCTAACAATAAAAGAATGATAAGGTTGTATAAATGACTATTTCGATCAAAAGAAAAATAATTTAAAATTTTCATCCCCCTTTTGATCATCTGCGGTTTAGTAATAATTGAGAATGGGCTATGCTGCATAAATAATTATAATTAAAATCTCAAACGTTACTTTCGCTATGTCACCCTCAAAAATGCCATAAAATAGTGAATAAATCTTCGTGGAGCCCTTTTTTCGTATTTTTCGCGACAATTTTAATATGCAATTTTACAAAAAAGTGGCAGACAATCAAATTCAATGCATAAACTGCACGTTCGATTTTGATGATGGATAGATAAATTGCTTGTATTATAAAACATTTTTGTCGATTTATTTTCTCTAAAATCAACGTTTTTTGAACATTACAAAAAAATTTGAATTAAAAATGCATAATTAGAAAAATTATTTAATTTCATATCTATTTTTCAAATCTACGGATTAAATAACTTACCATTCTTCTGCATATGATACTACTAAATGAGCTCTATACATATTCAGAGTTTTGTGCTCAATGGATAAAATTTGATTTTGATCGAAGAAATTCTACTAATAATATATGCTAAATAGATGTTTATCTATGAATAAATATCTCCCATATTGTCATAATATTATATTTATCTTGCATGTTTCCCAATAAATTAAATATTCATTGTTTCATATCAATAAAAAATTTAAAATATAGGATTCAAATCTTTTTATGCGGATTAAATAGATTTAAATCCTATCAGATATCATTTATTGCATTATTTTATTGCGAATTTCCACTGGACAAAACTCAAAATATTAAAAGACATAGTTTTATTGGATAACAGTAATAAATATAAATCAACATTATTTCACAGATAAAACTTTGTGGAATCGAGAAATTCCATCAACGGAGAGCAACTCTCCGATATCGAAAGTGAACGGCCTGATCACCAGAACCTTCAGCATGAATTTCTCAAGCATTCCGCTGAACGAAAAAGTGGTTTTTCCTACAACAAAGAAATCGCTGTTCTTCGGCTGCTTCATTTCCACTCTATGCTCTCCATCGTGTGGCGTTATTACTTCTAGGGCCATGTCAACGTAGAACGGGAACACTTGAGTGGCAATTTCGCTGTGAACTAAAAATCGGACGAAAATGTCTGGAATTTTCACCGATATTATTGTTTCGATTCCTTTGACTTCTCGTTTGACTGTCAGCATCGAATGCAGCTTCCTTGCTATCTTCTTTGGTGCTTCTATCTTCACTACATCGCCCTGCTTGACGACATCGAATGCCTCCGAAGAAACTTCTTCGATTTTCGCGTCGCTGCGGAGAAGAATTGTGTCGTTGCCTGATATGGCTGTGAGCGGCGGAAACTCGCAGCAGTCTATGTCAGCCCTACAGTGTGCGAACCTGACAACATGGTTCTCAGCAGTATAAGACACCAAGAAGTCAACAGAATACTTGCAGACATCATGGCATACAGTCGAAAACACTGAAACAGTTTCAGGAACTTGTGAATCCAATGAATGTCTCTGTCCTGTTGACTGCCTCGGTGAAATCATTTCTATATCAGCAGTGGTGTTGACAACGACGTGTAGACTCGTTAGCCTGCCGACAACGGTAGATGTCTTGAGTGTGATTTTGACTGGATGGTTTGGAAATGTGTCGTTGCGTTCGCATTCGCATGAAACATTTATCAGAGGCGGATCTTTGATGCAGTCGAATCTTAACGGGTCCTGGAATGCTGCAAAGACAGGGGCAACTCCATTCCACAGGAAAGAAACACCTCGGACAGTAACTACACCAGTTTTGAGGCTTTTGAGTTTCATTGTCATCATTTTCGCTTTTTCGATGTCAACAGATTCTATTATTTCGCTCTCCATCGGACCTTCGACGGTCAATGTCAGGTTTGTTGCGTTGAAGGGCTGCAGAGGCTGAAGGGTGAAGTTAACAGTCGCAATTTCGCCAACTCCAACACTTGTCTCTTCAACGAGGTCACTTCCCCATGCAGAAGCCACAAACTTGTCTGTTGAGCTTTGCGCAACAACAGGGAAGAGTTTCTTGCGAATCTGAGACCATTGTTCGAGCGAAATTCCAATTGGAGGAGGACTCATTGGGAAACCTGTCTGTAAAACAGACACATTATGGACAGATACTGATCCTATAGGAACAGGCTCGTCAAGTTCGAGTTCTCTGAGATATTTAACAATATCTTGAACATGATCGAGAGATCTATGCTGGAGGACGTTGTGAAGCTCATATGGGATATCGTCTGTTGCTGCAACCTTTAATAAAAGAAATTCTTCGAGATTTTGCCATCCACAGCCATGGATGCTGTTAAATATCTTCCAAAGACAGATTTTCTCATTCTGATGGAGATGCAAGTTTCCATATGAATTTGCAGCTCTGAATAAAAGAAGTAAAGATTTCGATGTTTTCAAACAATAAGAAGCAGCTTCAAAAAGTATTGGATATGCAACTACTTTGAATGGGTTATCGCCCTTTATCAGCATTTTGATTAATCGCATTAATATTTTCGATGAAATTAAAAGATCGTTGTGTGTTGCGCAATAATAGCTCATAATGAACATGGATTGATAGAATGGGAAAGTTGTTGCCGGAGCTTTATATGTTGGCAAGAAGAAATCGCGAAGATTTAATTCGTCTGTTGATAGAAGCGAAGAAACAGCCATAACGATCATTAAGCTTTCCTCTACCTTGGGGTCAGTCTCAACTAACTCCTGGTAGAGCTGCTGGTAGTAAATTGAAGCGTTTTCATAATCTGCGATCGCTAAACAAAGGTCACCAAGCTGTTTTAATGTAAGAACAAGCGTAGCTCTCGATATTCTACCGCTAAATCCTAGTAATCTACGAACAGAATTTCCAAATCCGTGCCAATTTTCGCGGACAAATGTTGTTGTCGTTTCTTTCATTTCTTTTATCATATGTGATGCTTTGAAGTGCGTAATATTCAGTATATGGTCATATAAACCTTCTGCCGATTCGTCTTTGCAAAGATAATAATCTTTCGATGGCGGATATTGCGGATTGACGACTATATTACACATTGCTATGTTTTTTGTAAAGTCAGTAGCCCATTGAGGAAATGGAATTTCGAGTTTTTGCGGCACGGTACATAAATAAATTATGCAGATCGGAATATCTAAGAATAAATACGGGGTTAACTGATTCCTATCGAAGAATAGCTTAATCCAGTATTGAAGCCATGGCAATTCTGGAGTTTCAGCCATGACCGATGGATCAGCGATTGCATATGAAAGGTTATCGACTGTACTTTTTACTTCATCCGGCAGAATATCTGGTTCTCTGTACACCAGTCTGAACTTATACGGACAAGTTCCTAAATCTTCGATTCGCTTCCATGTATCTTGAAAGTTTTTAAGCAAATTAGGATATATTTCGGTTATTCCTGGCTCAGTATATACGTAGATGCATGTTTTGTACCTCTCTTTCAAGATTTCCTTGAATTCGATGTACTGCATCTATAGTACGGAATTATGGCAGGTTTACACGTCAGAAACGATTATTTCACCAAGAAAAAAACAGCAATTTGACAAATTGAAATCCGACAAATAAATACTTTACACGACAGCAAATTATAAAAGTGATACAATTATTCTATAGAACAACAATTATAAAAGTCCGACAAATAAAATTACTCGTGTCAAACCATGCATATGGTTTCTAATTTTGACAATGCATATTTCTATTTCCAAAATGAAAAAATTAATTTCGAACCACAAGCTTTTGGCAAATCTAAGAATATAACAGTTACTGTTCCAAATTTAATCAATTATACCAATTTATTCAATCGTAATTCTGATTATGATATCAAAAATTTAGTTATAACAAAAAAATGCGAGTAATTTGTGATAACCAAAGTGTACAAAAAGTGTCGTATAGAAGCATGCTGATAAATTGAAAACACTTAAGCAATTCGGTAATTAATCTTATATTCTAGAATGCATTTTATTCTTGCTGTGTAAAGATTCATTCCAAATTGATTATGTATATGTATAGCAGTATGACTGCACTAAGTTTTTAGCAGTATTAAATAAAACAATTCTGTAAAATCCCATATATATATAATCGAGTCGTCACTTTTTACATCATAATAACCTTAATTAAATTTCTGTCTGATGAATTTGGATCCAAAATGGGAGAAACAAATCCTAGCAGATGTAGCGAGATTGAGAATGGTTTTGGCCCAGAAAGCAGATAGATCAGCCGTAGAACAAATTTCAAGATATAATGATGAAATTATTAACCTAAGAATCACAAATGCAACGAGACTGGATCTTTCGAACAAAGATCCAAATGATCCTGAAGTCATTTGCCAAATGTGCATTGATAACGATGATATGGAAACTGCTTTCTTGACTATTCTTAAACATATTGAAAATCTAGCATCTTCTAAGGCTGAAGTTAAAGCTGTAGAAACAAAAGCATCGAAAAAATACGTCGAAAACTTATTTGATAGACTAAATTCGATTAATCGTCAGCAAATACAAGAAGCTAACGCAGTATTAAGAGATACTCTTGAGGCAAAGCTTAACACACTTAATAATTCATTCGATAATTTCACGAAAAAGGTTAGTTATCAAATTGATGATTGTGTTTCAAGATGCGAAGAGTTAGAAGAGTTTATACAGCATGCAAAAGAAGTTACTCAAAGAAGAGGCGAAACTCCTAAAAATTCGAAACCAAGTACTCCAACTCGCGGCCCACCAACTCCAAAAAGAGGGATTTCTCAAGCTGTGCGATTTACAACTCATTTTGAACGCTTGCCAACGAAGAAACCAAAGGATACTCAACTATTTGTTTCAACAGTGTAATTTCAACCAAATTTTATGCATTAATTACAATGAAATGCATAAATTATTCAAGATCTAATGACAATTCATGTGATCTTAGCAAAATCAATTAATCAAATTTATTGAATCAAATTTTCATTAAGAATTTTCAACAGAACACATAATAGATGCTCTGAAAACCGCATAATTTGCAATATACGAATATGTGCACATATGCGAAATCATCAATTAAACAAATTCAATCCTTTTGAAAAAATATTCTAATCGTTTAATGCAAAATATCTTGTTACATTAACGTTACAAAAGTATTTGATGTATACAAACATATTAAATAACAATATTTAAAATTATCAAATTATCAAAACATAATTATATCTAAGAAATAAAGAATTAAGTTGTTCAATGCAAAATCGGACCATGAATATTCCTTCATGTCAATACCTGAGTCCGATCTTCTGAGTCAACTACTGTGGTGTTCCACACGTATTAACACAGCCCTTGAACATAATAAAGAACTCTGCATCAGACAAAATATGTGCATAGCATGAGTGTTTTCTCACCTACGTATTTTAATTCATCTCCTGGACCTTGTGGCTTTGTCTTGATCAAATGAAGCTATTGGCTCATTAGGCAACAAAATTTTTAATATCTAGGAAAGATAATGCTGCAGCGAGCTTCTTTCGATCACCACTTGGAGAGTCTTTAAGATGCTCCTTCTTCATGTCAGCGATGAGATGGTCTTCCGTTCTCTATGCTACATTCTTGTCGGGTCTGTGTACCAATGAATGCATGTAAAAGTGTTCGTTTGGAGTCATCTCGAAACATAGATGAGGAAAGATAGATAATATAGTTCTATCCTTCATGTCCCTTAGATTTATGCCCTCAATTTATATTTCTCCTTAACTTTCGTTTCTTTTGTCACCGGATGCTTCTTCTTCAAAGAAATCGTGATTGCCTAAAGTTTTGTTCGCGTTTTTATTAGCTCGCTATATTCTAACATTCTCAACAATGGTGAGAATTTCTGAACATATGAGAATTCCTGCAAATTTCATGATATAATATGGCCTCTGATTCAAATCTTTCCAACAAAAAAAATGAAATTTTCAATCATTAATATAATACAGATAATAATGATTGGGATAAACAAAATCATCTTAACTTCTTTTTATGAAAATATTCTTAATCTCCTAAACATGATATTTTAGTAGTTTATTAGCAAATGAAAAAAATGCCTATATTTATTTTACATGACAAATAATAGAATTTACATGTCAGGGAATATTTTACATAAAAGGTCAGATTTTTTTATCGTTAATTATAGAAAAAAATCTCAGCGGTTTTGACATTAATCGCAGGATAGAAAAATATGATACATTTCTTCCTCGTTTTTAATCGCCAAGGCAAGGCCCGTCTTTCAAAATGGTATGAACCACAGACAAAGAAATCAAAAGATAAAATCACACGCGAAGTTTCAAACGCAATTTTAAGCCGTCCATCAAACTTCTGCACATTTATCGAATGGAAGGACAAAAAGCTCGTTTACAACAGATATGCATCCCTCTACTTTGTCATGTGCGTGGATGTCAACGATAACGAGTCAATGATGCTCGATGCGATTCACTTCTATGTCGAAACACTCGATGCCTTCTTCGGCAATGTTCGTGAAGTCGATATCATCTTCGGTTTCCACTACGCATACATGCTTCTCGATGAAATCATCCTCGCTGGTGAATTCGTCGAATCTTCTCGCGTTAATCCAATCCAGTCACTTGTTGATCAGCGTGAAGCTATTCTTGCTGAGCCTGGTAAGGCATTCGAGCTTTAAATATAATACGACTATTTTATCTTTTTTTTATTAACAATTAAAATCAAATTTCATAAATCCAACAGTTATTTCTCTACAAAGCCTTTTTATCCCTAATTGTGCCATAAAATACAACCTACATCACAAATAATGTTGGAAAACAGACATAAATAATTTTTTTTTAATATTATTTCAGCAAAAACTTATAAATCTACAAGAATTAGACACATATATTTCTGGAAATATCATGGCCTTTGTATTTTTCTAGTTTTAGATTAATAAATAAAATATCGAATATTAGAAAATAATATATAGCTAGTAATAATTGGTTTGCCATAAATAATTTAAGGTTTTGTTGGAGTATGATTTTAATTAACAAACAATTAAAATTAATTTTATTCGGCGACTTCATCAGCGTGCTTTGATTCCTGGATGACCCTGTTGTACTCCTCGATGTGCTGGTCGAGTGTAGCAAGCAACTCGTTGAGCTGCTGGATCTTTCTCTGCAGAGAATCTCTTCTGTTAGTCAGAAGTTGTTTGTGCTCAGTCAAAGAGTTGATGTCGCTCATCAGGTCCTCAAGGCGGGTTGACTGTGACCAGTTCCACACGCTCTGCACGTCTATAGGCTTCACGTTGAGCGATGCAAGACGTGTGCACAAGTCTTCGAGGACGACAGGCGACTTTTTGACGCCAGAACCTTTGCGTCCTCTTGCTGAGTTCGGCTGCTTCTTGGGACTCTGGCGCTCGAGGAGGGCTTGAACTCTCTTTTGGAGCTCGTCGTGCTGCTGGTTGATGCTAGCGAGCCTTTCTTCTTCGCGCTGCTTCTCTTCTTTGAGGTCGTTCGCGTCGACTGTGTTTGGAAGAAAGTCTGACACGTCTCCGAGCAGTGCGTTGTCGTCATTTAAGATCTTCTTCTGTGCCAGGAGGTCCTGGTTCTTTCTGCGGGCTGCGCTGAGTCTTCCCGCTGTGTCACCGTAATCTTCGATCTGGCGAGCTAAAGATTCAATGTCTTCGTAGTTAATTGAGTCCGGTGGAGGTATACTATCTATCTTGTTGTTTAAATCCTGTATCCTCTTTTGAGCAAGGTCCTTCTCTGCAACCAATGTTGCAATGTCGTCTAAATAGTCGTTGATTCTTTGATTGTAGACCGGCTTTGTCTTATCAAGGCGTCTCTGAAGAAGCTGAAGTGTATTTTCTGAGAAAAGATCAAGAATGAAAAGATAATCTTCATGATCGTTTTCATCTTGTGTAGAATTGTTCAGGTCAACGATAACTTCGCAGATCTTCTTCATCTGTGGGTTTTCGAATGTGTATGAGTATAACAAGTCAGCAGGCGTGAATTTATCTTTATTAATATTTGCATTAATTTTCATGAGCATTTCTTGAAGGATTCGAATTTCTTCATGCAACTGTTCGCGATCAGCGTTCAGTGAATTGATCGTTTTGCATAATTGCGCAACTCTTTTATCAGAGCTTAAAATTAGCGTTGATTTCTGCGTTCCTTTTGACGAAACCGTTGATGGTGAGTGATTGAGCTGCTGAGAAGCTCTAGAAGATACATCTCTCATGCTCGAATACATCTCTGATTCCTTTTCAGAGAGTTGACGCAAGTGATCGAGCGATCTGTTGTATAATTCCTCAAGCTTCGGCCTCGTGAGCTTGTTCACTGACATAGGATTACTAATATAAGGCTGCCACCACGAAGATCCAGACATTTAAATTTTTTTTTTCGTTGAAAAATAACAACGTCACTTTTTTTATTTACGTTTGTAACAAAAATAAAGTGTCAAAATGTCATATTTATCATGTAAAATGGCAAAAATCATATTTGTAACGTAAAATGTCAAAAACGTCATATTTGTAAAGTAAAGTGTCAAAAAGTACCATAAGGATTAATAGATATTATATGTAGGCTAACTTAATTTTGCCACTTTCAAAGTTCGATTTTTGTTAATCTTTTCATTGAGTCCATGCGGAAGTTTTAGTGACTCCTATAGGATGAGTCGCTTGCCTCCAGTTATGGCCTATTTGTGAGATTTGAGTTTATAAACTATCTATGATTAGGACCAAAATTGCTAAAATCAGAGAATAAAATTTCCATTTTTATCCCGAAAATTGTAGAGTTTTTAGACAAAAGTAAATTATTATAACAGATTCTTCAATGCCAATGAAGAAGAAATGTCAGATCTATTTCAAGCGACCTCTATAAGCAGAATAATAAAATAATTGCGAACGTATCATAAATTATTTATATTCAAAATTGATTTATATACGGTTTTCGCCATTCAATTATTTGTTTTTAGTCCAGCTTAATTACCCAATAGCAGAACCATATTCTCACAGACCATCAAAAAATGAATTGCATTTTTTTAGAAAACTTATCAATTAGTCATCTGACACTTACATAGTCTGCTACCAAAGTTTGGTACAGATAAACTGTGCAATTCTGAGTTTCAGTACCTAATTCACAAAAAATTATCAACTTATTTTTTCTGATTTTTTTTGTTCGTAATAAAATAAATGCATTTTCATCATATATTATGCTTCTCCACATTGCCATTCGTGTAAGGAACTGTAATTTTGGAAGGAAGTTTTCAAATATAGTAAACTTCTAATTATATATTAATATTCCTATTTTATGTTCATTTTCTATAAAATAACGTGAAACCAAGTTGATCAGTACATGAATGCTGATTGAAAATAAGAACTGTAATTTTTCCAAACAGAAAATCACATATTGAATAGTAATGCCACCCTAAAACTGATAAAAATCAGACCCATACATGCTATAGATCATATTAATTTTCCTTTCGAATTCCAAAAAGAAGAAATGAAAAGTTTTTTTATTTTTCTTAACTGGTCTGATGGATAACTTATTAATCATAATCATCCGATTTCTATGCCGCGCATAAATCAATGCTTCAATTTAATTGTGAGAGAGTAATGATCAATCTAAAACATAAATTTCCATTGTTTTCCGCTTCCTTTGCTGCTAATCAATATATTCATCAAATAAAATTCGAGTTTTGAGAAAAGAAATTTTATAAGTATTAATATGGAAATATATAAAAATACAATTCTCAAGTAAAAAAAAGATATTAAAAATTTGAAAAGACTTAATGATCACTTTTCATTGAATTGAAAAGTGTAATAGCAAACAAACTAACAAATCGCATATGAAAATAAAAATCAACAAAAAAAAGTTCTATTGTTCATTTTTCAATTTAAAATCAAATTTTGTTCTGATCGTTAGATCCATTTTACCAAAATTCAAATAAATAATGCAGATTTTAAAAATTAATATAAAACAATTTTATAACTCTCTCAATTCATTAATTTTTTAAAAATTAGTTAACTCGATATTATAGTCATTTTTAAATTACCATTTTTCAAATTTTAACGTCGAAATTTTTTCGTCATTTTTTCGATATTAAATTGATTTTCATAATTTGATTAACTTTTGTTTTTAATTTGAATAATTTTCAATTTTACTCTCAATTGATTTATGAAACAAAAATCTTCACTATAATTAATCTGGTTTAATTATTAAATAAAAATATTGAATGCATATTCAAAATATTTCAATACATTATTTTTCGCTTATGCTAATGGATGTATATTAGCATATATTTCAGTTAATTTTTTTCTTTTTCAATTACAAAATATAAAAAAGATGGATGACCTTGATAGGACCTTCATGGAAGAGAATGGATTTGAGTTTATGAGTGTCATCGGGCATGGCAGCTTCGGCGTCATCTATCAAGTATTCAGTCGTCAGTATAACATGGATTTTGCTCTCAAGAGAGTTTTAAGAGAAAAGTTCATGGATAACGAAATCGAATGCATGATTGCTATTAGAAGCTCATCAATTGTACCTCTATTCAAGTATTTCTACTATGATAAGTACGTGTACCTCGTTATGGAATATTGTCCATCAACGGTAGAGAAAGCGGTCAAAGAAGAGCTAACGATTCTTAAACAATACCAGTTGGCACTTGGAATGGCAATGTCTGTGCAGAGCTGCCACGAGTTTCAAATTGGACATTGTGATATCAAGCCTAGTAACTTTTTATTAGATAAAAATGGCAGAGTTAAGATATGCGACTTCGGTATGTCAAAGAAAATCAATCTGAATGGTGATAACGTTTTAGTTGGAGGAACAATTATGTTCCTTGCCCCAGAAATTTTATCAAAACACCAATTCGATCCATTAAAGGCTGATATTTGGGCACTTGGAGTATCATTTTTCTACCTTGTCACAGGAAAATATCCATGGGCTATGGAATCTCAAAAATTAATGCTTCAAACTATACATCACTGCATATACGACGAAGGCGAAATCCCAGATCTGTTCTTCAAGCAACTTATTAAGGATTGCTTAAGCTTAGATCCTTCTAAAAGGCCAACGGCAACTGATATAGTTAATAGTATTAAGAAGAAACTAGATTCAGGAAGAAAGAAGATTGTCCGTCCACATTCGACAGTGTTCGTGAGATCTTCTTCATTACTGTTATCTCCTGGCTCAAACGCAAGTTTCAGATTGACTGCGAATTAATTTGTTATTCGTTATTTGTTAATAAAAACTATATTAATAATATTTTATTGTTCCTGTTAAGCAAATACTGTAATGAGCACAGTTTATATCTTTAAATATTATTTATCGAAATAATGATGTATAATATTATGCTTTTCCAAGCTTATATGTAATTATAACACTATTAAGATACAATAATTATGAGGCTAATTCTTAATAATTTTATAGAAATTTAATCCACCTGAATCAAATTATGCATTATTCCTTTCGTATTTTAGAAATATGCTAGGAAATTGTTTCATAACAAGTTTGTAGAGTTGTTAATCAATGAAATCAAAAAATAATTTTTTCTTACATGCCATATTTACATGGCAAATAATTCATTTGAGCAATTTGACAATTTCATCTATTTACTTGTCAAAATAGATATTTTTTTATAACGTTATTTTTGAATTAACATGTCAGATTCGATAATTTTTGACACTTGTTTCATTGTAATTTGTCCTTTGTTATATGATATAATTTGAAATTGAAGCTCCAAACTTTGCACACATTCATACCACTTCTGAGTAATGCTTTTTCAGGTCTATTTCATTTTTGACTATCTTAGAAAATCTGTCATGTAAAAATATATTTCTGACATTTGACAATAAATGTATTTGCAATAAATGAAAAATTGGAATTGAAGCTCCAAACTTTGGATTTATTCATTTTCTGAACAGATAATGTTTACTATCATGTCTAATTTCTTTTTGACATTTTTGGAAATTCTGCCATGTAATGTCAAAAATAATTTACATTTGGAGAATAATAAACGGTCTCACAATGGAAGATTCTTGTTCAAGTTTTTATAATACAGAGAAAGAAGAGAGCAACAATGATCACGAGAAGGAAATTGCCATCAAAAATTTAACATACCAGAACGAGAGACTCCAGGAAATGAATAATCAGCTCCAATCTTCACTCGATGCAGTGAAATGTCAGCTCAAAGAGGCTTTGACGTATAAAAATTCGATATCATCAATAGGACAGCAGATAGAAACACTCCAAGACAAATTATCTGAAACAACAGAAGAAAATAAGAAATTAAATAAGCGAATTCAAACTTTGACAAGCCAAAAGGAAGAAAACGAGAAAAATTATAAAGATGAAGTTACAAAGGTTACAACACAGCTAAATAACACACTACAAACCATGCAAAAACTCAAAGATAAGAATTTAAGATACAGAAAAGAACGCGAAGATATAATTTCCGAACTCTCAAAGAAACAGGAACTCAATGAAGCAGTAGGAACAGAACTTCAAAAGCTTCAAAAGAAGAAGAAAAGAATTTTAGAAAAATACAATGAAGTAAATTCATCAAATCAGCAAATGAAAGTTGCCATTACTGAGAGTGAAAGAACGATTCAAAGCATCACGGCCGAAAATAAACTACTCAAACAAGAGATTGATGATCTAAAATTACAAATTGGAACGCAACAAGCCCTCCAAGGTGGCAATTCCACAGCTATCACACGCTTAAATGACGAACTCAAAATAAAGACCGAGAGTATTTCAGCTCTTGAAGAAACAATTAAATCTCAAAGCCATGAAATAGAAGGATTAATCGGACAACGTGAACGTCTTATTGCCCTTCTCCAGAAATTACATTGTGCCATGTGCAAGAATGAGACAGTTACAGCGAATTTGAAATCAGATCTTGATTCAATGAAAATAAAGTGCTCACAAATGAATACAAAGCAGCTTAAGATTGTTCCAGAGCAGAACTTCTCATTAGCCAACTTAACCATTCCGTTTACTGGAGCTTTGGGCGAGGAATGCGAAAAGATCATCAAATATGAGCATTATCAGCCACAGCAACGCCTACAGATTATCTTTAACGAAGCAGAAAAGAAGATCTCAGAGCTCAGCACTTCCCTTCAACAATTCCAAGAAAATTCTGCTAAATTAGAAGAAAGTGCAAAAACCAATGAAGAAAAGGCAACAATCAACGCAGAAATGATGGCAGCAACAATGAAGGACTTAAAGAACCTCGCATCTAATGAAACGCAGTTTTCAAGAACAGCAGGAATTAAGGATGATAGGAATTTCATATCTTTCGTTGCCCAAAAATGCTCTGAAGTTGATCCAATAATCAAATCAATATCCGTTGACAATCCTAAGTACATCCCATCATATTTCTTCTTCACAGACGACACAGAACAAAGAATACAAACATTACAACGTTTATTATCTCCAAGCGATGAAACATTTTCATTGTTCATTACTCAGTTCATGATAAACATGCAGCTGAGACGCCAACTCGCGAAGGCAACAGCAGCAGCTGATGATCTTTTGCAGACACAGACAGTCATACAACAAGTCGGTGTACAGAGAATTGAAGAGATTCCAAATCTTGTCGATGATTTGAAACTTCAAATCGACAAACTTACAAACGCCAGGTTATCATTGAGAAAGTCTTTGAAGCAGAGCCAGGCAGCATTAGTACAGCAGAACAAGTATGACACTGACTCCCAGATCAGCTTCGAGAGGGCTCAGCTGCAGGTCGACACATTGAAGAACGAAAATGAAATTCTCGAAGTCAAAGTAAATGTTCTTGAAACAGACTTAAAGAACAAAGAAGCCGAGATCAAATCACTCACGAAACAACTCTCTGATGCCATAGTTAAATCAACATCAGAAAGAGAATCAGAACTTGAATATGAAATACAGCAAAAGCAGCAAACAATCGATAATTTAACCGAGCAAGTTTCTTCTCTTAAGGCAGCTGTTGAAGGGGCTGCATCAATTCAAGCGCGCGCATTGAAGAAGCAAGAGGTCGCACATAGAAGAGACCTCGAAGAGTTCAACTCCCAGTTAGCTCAAGTTGTCGAAGAGAGCGAGAAAAGAGTCAACAAGTCTAAGAAGATGATCCGCGCACTGAAGGCTTCACATCAACAGGAAATTGAGAAAATGAAGAATGATTATGACGCATCTAAGAATGCTTTAGAGCAGTCCAACGCAGTCCTTGTTGCTAAAGGCAAGGAAGCAATGGAGAGTGCTCAGAAGCTGATAAATTCATTATCAGAATCAGAAAAAGAAATCCAAAAACTTATAACAGAAAATGCCAAACTTTCTGCTACACAAAAATCTCTTGAAGTTCAGCTCGCTGCAGCCAAAGACAGGAATATCAAGGAGAAGCAGAACGCACAGAACCAAGTTGCCGCACAGCAGCTCGCAATCGAGTCAAGAATACAAGAACGCGCATCACAAATCAAAGCAGATTTTAATGAGCAAAAGAAGGCCCTGTTTGCTTCTGTCATCAAAACTATTGGCGCTGTTTACGGCGTTGATCAGCAGACATTCGATGAACAGACACTCGAACAGCTGATGGTTCAGGCACAGCAAGATCTCGAGAAGCTGAAAATGTTCCAGACTTCTCCATGCTGCATGTTAGAGCATTAATTTATTTTTTATTAATTTGTTCGCATTAATTTTTGTAAATTATTTTATCGTTTTAAATCAATTTTTATATTTCCTGAAATATGCTGACACATTCATCATCACAACACAATCCTTCCAAGCTAGATAAAGTATGCTATCATTTTTTTGTATAAGATTAATTCAGCAATATTCACCTTCCTGAATTAACTCGGTGGATTTTGACAAATGCAAGAAATTGGATTCAGCACCTTTGTTTAAAGACATATACTAATGATAAAAACATTTTTTTTTAATTTTTGAAAATTCATGTAATTTGCATTCGTTCACAATCAAAACAGATACAAATTGATGTAGGAATGTTGTTAATCATCGAGAAATTCAATCAAAACTAATTATTTGGTCTGAATCATATTTCATTTCTCTTAATAATGATTTTTGTTGTTACTGACTGACTTAAATATTTTCTATTAACTTCATATAGTTATAATATAGATATTAGAAGCGCAAAAAATGAATTTGGAAAAAATGCATGTCACTTTTCTTATTATAATGAATCAAGAAACAATTGCGACTGCTGCTGATATTGAGCAAAAAACCATTCATATAATTCAAAATGGCACTTTAGATGACTTTATTGCTCTTGGAATTGGAAGTTCGGATATAAATCACAACTTATCTATTTCTTCATCGATAAAAATTGTTTCAAGATCAAAGAAATGCCCATTCAAAGAAATATCATGCCCAACTATTGTTATTCTAGCGATTTTATGCGAAAGAAATGATATTTTGACTTACATATTAGATAATTTAAATCCAAATTTATCGATTTCAGTAAATGGCTGGTATCCAATACACTACGCTGCGTGCACAGGAGATTATAAATGCATGCAAACATTGCTAAAGGTTCAATACATTCAAGAACATATCGAAATTCCAATTATTCCATCATTTAGTGTTGATGCTGATCCATCTTATTATACAACAGCCTTACATATAGCAGTTACAAACCACAGACATGCTCAGGTTTTACTTTTGACTTCTCCTTTGCCTGATATAATTTATACAGATTCTGGAATTAAATCTCATACAAAAATACCATCGGAATTTCAACCAGCAAATATTTATCAACTGTCTTTGCAAGGAAATTCAGCGCTTCACATTGCAACAAAAATAGCTGATTCTGATCTTGTCAGAATTTTGCTCAATGCTGGTGCGGATCCTGAACTAGTCAACAAAAACAACGTTAATTCAATACAATTAGCAAATTCTCTCGGTTTAATTGAAATATATGAAATTTTAAATACTCAAAATATAGGCGATACAGACTTTTACGAGAAATACTATGATCATGTAGATTTTCAAAATATGAACAAAGATGACGAAGAAGAAGATGAGAAAGATTCATCGAAAATTAGCTTTGCTTCTAAGTCAGAAGTATCAGAACTTCAAGAAGAATTAAATAGAATGATTTATCAAATACAAGACTTGAGTATGATGATCCACGAACTTGAAACTAAAAATAAACCAGAAACCAAACATGTTTGTCATAGATGCGGCGCATTAACAGAGACACTATGCACCACTTGCTCTGAATACTTCTGCGATCAATGCATTAAAAAAGATAATCATTCTGACAATAGATCAAATTAGGTGCTTTAATTGTTTTATTTTTGTTCATTTTGTCATAAAGTGTTTATTGTTTCATTTAATTTCAGCTTTTTTGCTAATTTTTTTTGTTTTATCGAATTTGATTTTTGGGTTCCTGTAAGAAAGATAATGAAAATAAGCAACAAGAAAAATCTATTTTTTAATTGCAAATTGCTGAAAAAGTGAAAATGAAAAATACGCTATTACAATATGAAAAATAATCAAACAAACGAAGTAAATCAGATATATATGGTCATGGTTAGAATGATAAGTTTGTATTTTGTGCTGGTAACACTAGTTTTTGAGTTTTGATCTTTTAATTTGAGGCTAGTTTTAATATATACTAATTGAAAAACATGATTATTTTGTATCAATATCATATAGAGCATATTAACATATAAAAATTTGAGTCGGCTCAAAATAAATTTAATTTTTATTCATATTTGTAATTAATTTAAAATGCAATTGATAAAATTATCTGCAATTTTGAATAAATTTTGCAAATTATTGCAGACTTTTGAGAGGATTGAGAAGAGCAGAGCGAAGCTAATCTCAATCCTCTCAAATAGTCTGATATAATTTTGCATTCATTATCATATTTCAATTTTGAGAACAATATGTGTGGCTTCTTGAGTAGTGTATTAAACTCACAAGTTTTCACATATTTTAGTTCTCAAAATTGAATTAAAGTAATAAATTATTTTTTATTTTAAACTATAGGCATTAAAGAGAATGTCAAACGAATTACGCCAACATTTATTAAAAAACGATAAAAAACTCAGAGGAGATTTTATTTATTTTAAGACATATTGTTAATTGTTTTTATATATTCTATTTTTTTGAAAGACTCTGAATTCAGAAATTGAGAGAACTCTGCCAAAATATGAAGATATTATATCCAAATTACCTATGAGTAAAATAAATGTAAAATTTCGCCAAAAAAAGTTATCAAAAGTGACAATTTTTAATGCAATCTTTGTTTTTTGTTTTAGCACTGTTTAAAGTCGCACCAAGATTTATTTTCTTTAATGAAGGACCTCTGGAAAAAGAAGAATCAGAAATCATGAATCAAGAATTGGAAATTGCTAATAAATCCATGACCACTTATGATCCCAGACCTTCTGCTAAGCTGTCCAATCTTGTGATTAAAAACTGCACGTTCTCGCAACTTTACGGATACACTGATTCTTCAACGGATGGTGCTGGAGGTGCGATTTTTGCTTCTAATAGTGTTGTTGATATTTATGATTCATCATTTGATGCTAATGAAGCCATCAATGGTGGTGTAATTTGTTCTCTGTATTCTGTTTTGCACATTTCAAAAATATCAGAAGGGAATTCGTTTACCAATAATTTTGCTTTTCTTGGTGGTGGTGTAGTGTTAATTAATGCAATCTCTCAATATACAATTATTCAAGATTCCAAATTCATAAATAATACAAGTGGTACAAAAGGGGGTGCGATTGCTGGATTTATCTATGATGCTGATTTAGTTATTGAGTCGTGTAAATTTATAAATAATGCAGCTGGGCATAATGGTGGAGCTATTGGATTCAGAGGAAATGACAAATTCGCTGCATTCGTATCTGATTGTGTTTTCATGGAAAATTTTGCAGGCAAAGCCACAACTCTACAAAGAGATGTCAGCAGCTTTCTTAATTACACCGAGAAAAATGACTATAACGCACAATTTCACGGAAGAGGATGTCCTGGAATATTTTTAGAAAAAGGAAACTTAAATACACACGGTTGTACATTTTTGCATAATCACCAGTACTTCCCAAGATATAATGTTCTCGGAGATGGTGTTCACAGCACGTTTTACTTGAATGCACAAGGAGCATCAATCATGCTTGCAGATGTTTCTTCATGGATATCAGACAACGACTGCATCACAAACTATTTCACATACAATCACAACGGAGTTCCTCCTGTTCTTCATTTCTCGAAGCTGAACAAAACATGTGGTGATGTTGTTGCTAAACAGAGCATTCAAAAACCAGTTTTCCCAGTAAACGAAGGAGACGGATCTCCTGCAAGTATTCCTCAACCTACAACCTACACTTTCCAAGCAACACCAATTACTCAAGTTCCTCAAGCAACATCAAACAACTACTCAGAATATCATACATATATCAAAAACAAACCTAAAACGAATAAGTATATGACACTCACTCCAGAACCAACAGACTATCGTTTCCCTCCAAATGCTAGCACAACAATCATTACGACTAGTACTACAGTAGTAACACAATCATCGACTCTTGTAAACACAAAGGTACTTTCTGCTAAAAGTGAACAAAATACAACCACATATGTTGAAATCGAAACAACATTACTTGTCTTTCAGTCAACATACACTAATGTTATGACTGAGAAAGTCACACTATTACAACATTTTGATATAAAGCCAGGAAATGATAAAAAAGGTCCCAATATATTACTCATTGCTATTTTAGTCTCAATCGGTGTTTTGTTAATAATCATTGCTGTTGCATTGATTGTCTACTTCAAATGGAAGACTGAACATAAAACAACATCATCAGAAGAGACTATCGACGCTTGCGAGGGAGCCGGCACAACAAAAACACAAGTTATTCATACCAATCCGGACGAAGTCATCTGTGATTTATCGGAGAACGAAACGCTTCAAGATGCTCCATCACACGACACTGATATGGAATACATGAATAACGACGACTTTTAATTTATATTTTTTTGTCTTCTTTCCCTGTTTATCATAAAATATTACTCGTCCTTAGATGCAATTTTTTTTGCAATTCCAATTATCATAAGGAGCCAATCCTTAATGGCACTTTAAACAGTTCCAGTTCTAGAAAGATCATTAAAATCCGCAAGGCTAGAGCTGATGAGCTTAAATAAAGCTCAAACATTAAATTTCAAATCAAATACATTTTTATTATGATAGTATCCACATTTATAAATGATAATAAATAATTAATTGGATTTTATAATAATTCTAATCTTTATAAGTTATAAATTCATTAATTAAATCTTTGATAATAATTTATTTTGCAATTTCTTTATTTAATCTTTCATTACAGCGTAAATATAGCAATACTTTATCTTTATTGTTTGTGTTATAAGATTGGATCAAATAAAAAACCGAAACATAAAAATTTAAATAAATAACATACAAAAATAACAATATTTGAAATGACTATATCACTTCTGCTGTTTCTCGTGCATGTGGAGTTGTCTACGAGTTAAAATACGTGAGGATGTCTTAATCATATCTTCTTCCTTTCTTTCCTTCATATCCTGCTCTGAAATTACAGTGAACGGCAGTTCAATCTCTCTTCCTGCGTAAAACACAGATAATAGTGTGTTAGAAGATTCTTCAACATTATCTTTTCTTCTTCTTGAGCTTCTCTTAGTAGATTTGCTAATTTCTTTATCTGCCCACTCATCAGATGGAGTAGGCCACGGCAAATCGCTGTCAAAAGGCAAAATTAATTCTTCATCTTTTGAAATCGCGTAATTTCTCTTCGCTTTATCAGTATTCATGGGACTTTTAACGTGATGCGCAAAAAGAAGTGCTTTAACGACACCCTTCACCTTGAACAATTTCGGATGGCAATTATAATGAAAAGATCTTTTGATAAATTGACTGACAGAGAAACTGGTCCTGTCCGTGTCAATGACAAAGTCGCTGCCGGGCACACTTACATACGTTGACCGTATCCCATTTTCCGAGTTTGCCTCGAAAAAGTGACACATAAAACCAGGGACTTCACAAATAAACTGTCCATCATTCAAAGTAATTGTAGGCGTAATCCTCCCGTTCGCGTACGAGAGCTTCACTGGGTGCAAATTTTTGTCGTATTTGGGGATGGACATCTTTTCTAGAAGATTCTGGGCTCGCTCGCTTGTTTTAAAGGTATTGAAGGCTACAAACAGGGATGGACGGTTCTGTGGGACCTTCTCGTAAAGTAGTTGCATGGCTAGATTATCTATAGCACTGAACAAAAGTTTTTTATCGATTTTTAAAATTTCAGTCAACGTAGAAGTCATTAAATTCCAAAATACTTCGTCTTCTTCAAACAGCGCAGAAGCAAAGGCATTGAAATATCGAGCTACCGTTTGAGTGAAATGCAATTCTCCTTTATTAAGGTCCGCAAGTATAAAATTTCTGAATTTTCCTTTAGGAATCTTTTCAACAATCTCAGCGTAGTTAGATTCAATCATTACCGTAAAATCACGAAACTGATTTTCAGGAAGTCTATAATATGGTACGGAAAGTTGGCCTCCACCGCAAAAAGAACATATGAATAGTGGAGGATTCCTCCCGTAGCCTAAATCCGCGCATGATTTATGAACCCAATATTTGCATTTCACGCATTGAATAATAGGTTCATTGTATTTTTTCGAATTTCCGCATTTACATCTGATAGGTTTGTTCTTACAGAAGGGGCAAAGAAATTTCTCGTTAGGGAGACTGCGTGCGATGTTCATACAAAGTCCATGCAACCAGTAGTTGCAATTCTCGCATTGTATCATGAATCCATCGTCGATTTGCTTTCCGCATACGCATCGAATGCCATACTGACCTGTTACTGCATCAGTATACATTTCCGGTTCGGGAAGATCGATTTCTCGTGCTGGAGTGACAGGTCTTGGGAATCTTTTTTTGATTATCGCAGGATCAATGTCATCTTTTGTCTCTGTTTGTTGAAACATCGGATTTTTTTGCTGAATTTGTTGCGGAATCTGAGGAGACACAACAGGTGTCGGTAAAACTGACCTAGCAACCTTAGGAGGCGCAGCCGTACGAACTCTCTGCCGCGGAGTCATCATTACATGATTGATGCCTGCAACAGCAGGAATAGGTAACATTTTTTAAAAATTTTAATTCACATCACCTCACTTGCATCCTTTTTATTTCAATCACATCAGTTTTCACTTATTTTCTATGAGACTAAACCAGTCGACTCGCATCCCCTCAACACGCTTATATCGCACTCAAAACACAAATTCTGCTTAAAATTTCCAAAAAATTTAAGGATTAATCATCGAAATAACAAAGAAAATTGACTGAAACTCTATATATCAATATAGCTCATTATGAAAAATTAATATGCAAAATATCTAGTTCCTGCAATAATATGTAGCTGATTTTTTTTACATCAAGATCTTTTGTGACATCATTGTTTTAAAAATATTTATCATTATTGTAAAGAGTATACATTTGGCTCTCAGATTTCTATATTATTTACAGAAATTCATTGAGAAAAATGAAATTTATCAGCGGAAAATGCATGAAAGTTACAATAATGTTTTTAAAATAACCTTCTTTTGCTACTATTTGCACTTCTCCCTATTTTCATTTGTAGAAACAAATCATGTCGAGATATGATTTGGATTTTGAAAATTTGTCATGTAAAATAGATTTTGTCATGTAAATTATATTCTGTCGTGTAAAGTGGATTTTGACATGTAAAACAAATTTTGTCAAATTTCCAAAATGCCATTCATGGGAGGATTGATTGAGCTGACAAATGAGTCAGAAGGATCAGATTGCTTCAATCTCAGCTGGATGGAGAGAATGATTGGAGCAGCTATTTGCGGTTTCTTCTCTTTCTTCGCTGGTACAGTCTCAATCATGGCAATTGCTCTTTTAAGGATACGCAAGTTCGCTCTTCTATTCGCTATTATGAATATAATGCTATTTCTCTCATTGGGATTCTTAATTGGCTTCAAGAAATTATTATCATCTATAACAACAAAAGAAAGAAGAATAGCAGCAATTACAATGTTCTTAGGCATGTTTATTACGATGTTTTTCGCTTTCGGAAAGACCAGATTGATTGGTGTAATTCTTGGATTTATTATTGAATTCGTTTCTTTCGTGTTTATTGCACTTTCATACGTTCCAATGGGTAGAGCACTATTCCAGAAGATATTCCATTTCTGAAATATAATTTATTTTATTTTTTGTTTAAAATAGAGTTTTATTCAAGCATATTTCGCAAAAGCTCAATTTTAATATGGTTATAACATCAAATTAAGAAGAATAGTTGAAAATGAAATACGCAAATTAATTATTTATGTTAATTAGATATAATAACTAAATTACATAATGCACTTTGAGCTGTATAATATGACATAGAATAGATTTTTGATGAATGTTGAATATTCATCAATTTTTGCAAAGAAAGAAAATAAGGTTATATATAAAAACAGCAGAACCTTATAACGGACGAAACTTTATTCTCACAGACAACTGACCCTCTGGCTCGAAATGAAGAGTACATGAAGATCATTGACGATAAATTGGCAGAGTTGGGAAAACTTCGCGAAGAAATGTCGAGAATTGATATCGTTATTTTACAATATAAAAAAGAATTAGAAAAAGTCAAAGAAAATCACGAAAAAATCGAACAGACAATGGTTAATCCACCATCGTCTATTAAAACAGATGACGATTCGGATGAGAATGGAATCAATCCAACGCTTTCACCAAGAATAGCAGCTTTAGCTGTTTCTGAAACGAATGATGAACAGAAATATTACGATAATCTTGAAAAAATACAAGACTTAATCCTTCAAGTTCCAATTGAATTTAAAAAACGTGCGCAAAAACTAGTAAACATATGCGAAGAAGTATATAGTACACGATTATACTTGAATGATATTAAAAATATTGAAATCCCTGATAATTTTGATTTCGATCGAGTTGGATATTCATATAATATGAATAACATGCAATTTATGGATGTAGAAAACGAAATAATATACTCAGAACCACCATTAAGACCAATTATTGCTAAAAGAAAAGAACTAGGACAGATAGAAGCAGATATTAAGAGTTTAAATCAGCGAATATCAGACAAAAGAGCAGCCCTTGAAAGGTATGCTCGTGTATATGATCTAAATGTTAAGTGTCTTGCAGCAAAAACAATTTCCACTCAACTTCCACTAAATTCAGTATCAAATATCCTTCGTTCGGAGGAAGAAGCAAAAAATCTCGTGACAGCAAACAAAGCGAGGGCAGAAGAGCTGAAATTACAAATCAAAAGGCTGCAAGCTGAAATTTCTCAAAAACAATTTGATAATTCACATGATATTGTTACACTTGTGAACCACATGAAACAGAAGAAAGCGGAAGAAATTAGGCTACAAAACAAGTATAGATCTTATTTAAGTGAATTATCAGCTCTAACACATGGAATTGATTTGGATTGCGATGAATCTAGTGTAAATGCTGTGAGTGAGAACATAAACAAAGTCAAACGTCAATTATCTAAGCTTCAGTATGACCCTCAGCTATATTCATGCCCAGCATATATCAATCATATTCAATTAAGAGATAATGAATTAAAAACAAAGCTACAGAAAGTGAAATCAACGAAAGAAGCTTTGCAATATAAAGTATCAATGACAAAGAGGAAATTAGAAATGGCCAATGCAAGAATCCCAGCTGATATATTTTAATTATATTATAAACTGTTTATTATTAGTTTTTCATTAAAATATATAACTTTTTCTATACATATGTATAAATTCTGCATATATTTGGTACATGATGGCTACACTTTTCTTCGGGTATTTGAAAATCAACATAAACGATTTCAAATGCGATCATGATCATGAATGGAAAAGCAATCACAGACACCAGTCCTTGCTAAGATCAGAGCCAGAAACATGCTTTGGAGATTTTCAGTGCCAATCTCAGTACTGATCTTAGGGGTGAAAAATTAAGCAAGAAGATGGATAAAAAGTTCGCTGAGATTTGATGCAAAATTTGTCGAGAGGCATCCTTATCCCTTTCTTCTTGTGTTACTTTTAGTTCTTCTTTTCAACCTAGCTTATTTTTCGACTTCACCTTTTTTTAAATGTTTAAGGGTGCGCTTGCACCTTCAATTTTTTCTATGAGCTCAGTGAATTGGTCTGATCCTCCTTTTTAAAAAGAGTTGT
>MRSU01005130.1:0-18171 GCA_008369845.1 Trichomonas gallinae
TAAAGCCCCCTGCATTAATTTGATAGACCCTGCTGTCTGCCCTTTTTTCCGGTGTCTGCCCCTTTTTCCTGCCACTCTATCACAATTATTTAGAATCCGGATATCTTTTATTGTCTGATTCTCTGTCACTAATAATTTAAAAATCCTAATTTAAAAATTTCTACCGAAACAGCTTCTATGTTTGCTTTAATATTCTATCAACAAGAACTTGTCAAATGCTTTATTCTTACTCATTAAAACATAAACTTTACTTCATAAGGAATATTTATATGTAGAATCTTCAAAAATTATTAAAAACTTTAATCATGATTTTAGGGAAAAAAATCGTATTTTTTGACATGATATATTATCGAGATTTAACTTCATTCCTTCTATAAAGAAAACAGCGGTACATGACACAGTTTTTGCTCGATAGGAGGAATATGGTATATTTGTTTAGTGTTGCATAAGCCTGCTTATTTTTCGCTATATGACACTTTTTAAGATATCACTTTTTATATGCTTACTAATTCTCACTTTTTCTTTAGCAAAAAATTAGACCTGAGTAAATTAGTTAAAATAGGCAAAGTCTTTCAGTCAGAGAAAGAAGTTACAATAGGATTGACAGTAAACAGAACAGGAAAACCTGGAGATGATATTTTATCAACGCCAGGAATGCTCGAAGAGATGAGCAAACTAGTTTGTCTTGCATCAGATACTTTTCTACCGGATAACTCTGCAAGTATTGTTAAATCCGTAAAATTAAATCACAGAAAGCCATTAAAACACGGCGAAAAGTTCATTTTAGAGACTGAGGCCATTAGCATCGATGACCAGTTTGTAGATTTCTCTATCAAAGCAATTAATCCTACAAATAAGCAAATCCTCGGCGATGCCATAATCAAAGTTGAAGTTACAGGAAAGTAATAGTAATCGTCATACTTAATTCTTGATTCATCGATATTATTGATGTTCAAAATACTAAATTACCTATTTTTTTCAATAAACGGCATGTATTCTTTCTAATTGAAACTATTTCAATTGTATTAATGATCGGAAAAAACAATACTATTCTAAAATTTTTATATAAAAGATCCAACTGCAAATTTCTCATTATGTGTTCATCTTTGGTTGCAGTAGCTACAATTATCCGTATAATATCCATAATATATCGTTTAAAAATTTTAATATTTTTTCATATTGAAAAAAATATCATTAACTTATCATTTTAAGGGAATATTTCATGTATTGACACATTACAGCATATTGTAATGTAATTAAAAAATTAAATCGATTGAGATAAATCCAACTTTTGTAAAGTTGAGAATACCCTTGCTCCTACTCTATCTGTTTTATCAATTTTTGCACCTGCATCAATTAATTTAACAACTGATTCAACATTTCTCATTTCAATTGCAATGTACAATGCTGTATATCCGCTATTATCCTTTGCTTCAATATTTGCACCTAATTCAATCAGTTTTGGAATAGACTCAGCATAATTTTTGAAAGCAGCATAAATCAATGGAGTTAAACCATCAAAATCTTTTGTTTCTATATTTGCTCCTAGTTCAACTAATTTTGCTAATGAGTCAACACTGTTGTATTTAACTGCAATAGTTAAAGGTGGTTCTCCGTAATAATTAAGCGCTTCGATATTTGCACCCAATTCTGCCAATTTTGCAATTGCATCAGCACAATTATTTCTAGCAGCAACTGTTATTGCTGTTCCGCCACTATTATCTATTGCTTCTATATTTGCACCTAATTCTTTCAATTTTTCAATTGACTCGACACTATTGAAGAATGCTGCAGCAATTAATGCTGTTGCCCCATTTTTATCTTGCGCCTCCAAATCTGCATTTAATTCAACCAATTTCGATATAGCGTCAACACAATTATTTGATGCTGCAGCTATTAATGGTGTCATGTTATTATTATCTTTAAAATTGACTTTTGCACCAATTTTAATCAATTTTGAAATTGATTCTATATTATTATAAGCGGCAGAGAAACTTACTGCAAAATTTGCATCATATTCATTCGAGTATTCTATTTGATAGCATAATGTTTCAATCATTTCTGTAATTCCGAAACGACTCCAATAAATAAAAGCCAAGTCGGTTTTACTTGTTACTGACGCAAGCATAAGAAAAGCCTTTAAATTCAATGCTTGTGCTGCATTTTCCAGGCTCCATGATTGTTTGTAATCATTGCGAAGAGATACCAAATAATCTTCATCATTTATTTGTAAAGCAATTTTCATGACATCAAACTCTTTTATCGTGTCGCCGAATTCGACCAATAATTCGCTTATTAAATCTTTATTTTTGCCAATTAAACTATATCCGAAACAGTTATTAGTGATTTCAGCATTGTTCATCATCAAATACCTGAAACACTTCAATGCACCATAATAACAGCACCATTCGAGTAATGTTTTATCTTCAATTTTTTCTTTTATTGTTTCTTCTTTAATTAACGGGCCCATCGCTATGCAGAACTCGGTAATATCATCGTGGAGAATGCAATGCATTGAGGATAAAGGTTTGTATATGTTAAATATATCATCTAATTCCATTTCATTATAATTGTTAAGATGTTCTGGAATTTGGATATTATTAAGCTTGATTTGGTATTCTTTTGAAAATAAAACAGCAATATGCGGTTTCATATATGGTATAGGAGGTCTTATTTTGAAATGATTAAATAATTTCTTAAAAAGTTCCCAATATTCTCGGAGGTATAGTAGGTTACATTCGGCAGCATTTGAAATAATAAGTAAAACAGCAGCAATGTCCCATTTTCTTTCTGTGCAAAAATTGATCAATCCTTCTGCTAATTCTTGAGCTTCACCTGTTTTAAGGTCATATATACGGTCATATATCGCAATATAGCCCTTACACAAGTCTGTTAAAGGATTTGCATACATAGCAAAGCCGAAAATTAAATATGCCAAATTTTGTCAAATTTATTATTTACGTGGCAAAAATGAAATCTACGAGTTTTTAACTACATGCCATGATACCTAACTCCAATATATTATAATTTCAAGTCGACATGTCCAATCCTGAATATTATAATTTTATAATATTATATTTAAATTCAGCGGCAATGCGTTATATTTCTATCCTCAGAACGTTCATCTATGCATAAAAATAAATAATATTTTATATTTATTCTAGCAAAATGAAAACAGCAATTGAGATTAAACCTAATCTAAACATGAAATAGCTGCATACTTCGCGAGCTGTTTTCTCTTTATTCTCACACAAGTTATGAACTACTATCAAAGGAATATCAATTGAATTTTGATAAGTTATATCAGTTGATACAGATCCGCTGTTATCAGAAGGATTCCTGTTATCTAAATAGCAATGACTCAATATGCTTGGTGATTCATACCAATTACAAAATAAATGATTATTGCCTTCAGTGTTATTTATTAAATTACTGAACGATAATATCACTTGACAGCTAGCAAAAATAATTCCGCCATCTTTCACAGAGTTATTCTTCAAGTTATAATTTTTCAAATCAAATGCAGCACCAGGTCCAACGTGAGTGATACCAAAATTCGTTGTAACAGTATTGCCTATGATGTTGTTATATGATAGATATGAAACAGAAGTCGCAGTAACAGTTCTATAAATTCTTTCATAATGAAGATAATTTGAAATGTTTACATTATTAACCTTAATATTTCCCGCAGTCAGATGAAAAGTGGCTGTTCCTGCCGATTCTTGAGCATTGTCTGCGAATGAGGAATCCACTACGTTATTCGGAGTATCGGCTGCAGCTGTGACTGTTATAAAACTGTGAGAGCCCCATGTTGTTGATCTGCAATACAAAGATAAAATTTTGCTTTGTATGCATTGTCCTATATCACCAAAGTACACAGCACCTCCAGAACCATTTGAAGTCACTGATACAAATGTCGAGCTCGTTAGAACTAATTTATTGAATAATTTTGAATTTTTGTTTCGGCAATAGACTGAACGGTTCGACATTTCGATAAAATAAGAGTTGGTGATAGTGTGAACACCAGAACTGATCTCAACAAGGCCGCCACATCCATAAGGATGCCGCCTGAAATTCAGACTGTAGCTAAAATTTTGTAACGATACAACAAACCACTTTTTAAAAAAAGTGATGTATTTACATTATGATTTGAATTTTATCTATATAATAATAAAGAATACTCTATGCACTTTGCATAAGATTAACGAACATGATAGTAATATTTATTAATAATGTTTGAGGCAAAAACGTCTAGAAAAGACGATTTTTTAAAAAATCAAAATTCATAAAATATGACAAAAGTAACAGAACATGACATGTAAACTATACAAATATCAACTAAATATGGCAATCTGTCATGTAAAATTGTTGAAATCAAATAAGAATTTATCATATTATTTCTTTGATTAATCTACATTTCATCATAAAATAAAGTTTATTGTTGTAATACGAAGACTAATTAAATGTTACTATAGGCCTATGCTTGTACTGTCACATGCAATTTTGCAGGCAACAGCCAGGGATCTGACAGTGTTGGAGTTGTATTTGTTTCTAGCGGTGGTATCTTTTGACGTGCCAATGTCGAAGTTTCTCCTTTCCCCAGGCCAACAATCTCATCAATAAAGGATTCTAATGGAGATAAACAAAGTTACATTGCAGGCAGGTGAATCTTTCAAGAAGTTTGCCAATTCGTCAATTGGATATGGATTCGTCACTGATCCAGATTCTGCACTTAAATCTCCTACAAAGTATTCTGGTTAGCCAACAGAAGCTGGAGATGGCAAATACAATCTCAAGATCAGTGTTCCTAATTTATAGATCTTAATTACGATTTTCATTCTAAATGTGTCATTTATTGCTCATATATATCAGTTTTAAGAATATTTCGTTAATCATAATGTTTGATTATGTAATTTTTTGCCAACTACGTAGGAAAATGGTTAATATGTATCAGGGCTTAACAATGGTGAAAAACTTTCATAATTTAAATTGAGTTTGATTCAATGTGAGGAATTGGAATGTGTTGCTAATTGTTTGTCAATTGACCAATAAAAATGGAACAAGCACATAGTTAATTTTGAAATATTTTTGCGCCTAATCTACATGTTTCTGTGACGGAAGCAAATCTCTCTTATAGCATATTTGTCATTTTTTTTTAAATCAGCTTTGAGCTTTTGAATGAGCAAGAATCTATAGATACTTTTTTTGATATGTGTTGACGAGGTTCTCTGATGACTATGTAATAAAACGCGTTAATCATTTTACAAATTAAAAACAATAAATTAATTATATTGACGAGATACTTTTCGTATCCGACTTTCTCTTGAGTCACTTTCGAAGCTCTTCTTAACTTTCTTGGGTGATGAAGTATATTCATCACCACTCGAAACATTATCTACGTATCTACCGAATCTCGATGAAGAACTAGCATTTGATAGTTTTGGAGAACTAGTATTGTTAATCTTATGTGTTTTTGCTTTCTTTGTTTGTTTTTCTTCGACTTTTTCTGAGTTGTTTATATTCATCAAAGACTTTTTGTCATCGAAGAACATAGGCATGTCAATGTATTCGTCTTTCTTTTTCTTTTTGCTTGGAAGCTTCTGCCTTTTGTGTTTAGGAAGTTCTAAGATTTCATCGTCATCGAAATTTGCTAAGAATTTTGATTTCTTTGTGTTTTTATTTTCTTCTTTCCCGTTACTATCATCATCAGACCACATTTTCCTTTTCGAAACAGGAGATCTGTGAATTTTCTCGTCATCATCACTTGAGTCAACAATATATTTGCTCTTTTCGCGCGGTTTAACGATTTCTTCTTCGTCGTCAAATGATAACTTTTTCCCATCTAATTCGATTAATTTTTCATCTTTGAAATCTGGCTTCTCCCAGACGAATGGCTGTGAGAAATCGACGGATTCTTCATCTTTGTCGTCATCTGCAAGAAGTGGTTCGATTTTCTCGTGAACCCAATAAGAAATAAATAAATTCGAATTATTATCAAGTGGCCAGCATTCATTATATCGAATTTCATATTTAACGTCATTTAATTGCTTTGATGTTGATGAAATTAATGACGATGAATCATGTTGATAAACGAAAATTTGAATTGAATCTTTTTTGTAGTCTTTGTCAACGTCAATTGAAAAATCGTGTGTAAAATTGGTCCCATTTTGTTTCTTTGATTCAGATTTGATATCGCACAAAGTAGATTTGATAATTGCAAATATTCCCTTATTCTCCATATTTGTAATGGAATTAATACTCCCTTCAAAAACAAGAGGTGGTTTTTCTGGTTCTTCAATGTCGGAAGAAAGATTTTCAATATCAATATCTCTTTCTATAATTTTAGGCTGATTATCATTTGAAGTATTTTCATTGGTATCAGGAGTATTTGTATCTGTTATTTCGTATGATTTATCTGAGAATTCTGGTTCGATAAACGTTACATGTGTTTTAGGAGTTGTAATTTGCTGTATTTCATTATTAACTTCTTGCATAGGTTTTCCTGAGACTGATTGACTCAAATCTGTAAATAACATTTCATATTTTGCAAATATACTTGCGATTTCTAATCCGTAATAATATAATTTGATTTCTAGGTTATCAGGATCTGTATTCATGATTGTCCAAGAGTTTAATCTTGTATTTCCGCAAATAAATATATCATCTTTTGAATGTGCGAATAATTTGAAATAGAAAATAGTTGTTCCATCATCTGCTGCTGTGAATTTGTATCGTGTATTCCATTTTGGATTTGAGATTTCAGATGATTCATCTGTTTTTACAGTAAAACTTGGTACATCCGTCTCTATTTCGACATGTACTGATTTTAAGACCTCGGTTAGAACTGTAGGATATCTTTTCCATATAACTTCGCGGACATTGATTGATAACTCCATTTTACAATGAAAATTATGATTATTTTATTCCTTAAATTTTCATCACATGTGTTTTAGCATGATTATGCAAGAAATTATATAATAACTCAAAAAATGATATTTTGTAACGATGTATGATTTATTATCGATTATTCTACATGAAAATCCAATAAACAATATTTAGTTTCTTTATATTAATAAGGGTGTATAGTACTCTATCAAACCTACATGTTAGAATAGTTTGAATCTAATCACCTACATCATTAGGCTTCAATTATTAACCTGGTGAATTTTTTGAAGAATGTCAGAAATTGGGAGTCTTAGCTTTAATATAGATACCATAAAGATGCATATTTTAAACTAATCTGCTTGAGTGAGAGGAAACTTTATAACTGAATTGTTGATGAAATAATTATGCATTGTAGCATAAAAATTGATTAAATTGTTTCATATGCAAATAAATTTATGACATATCTATTGACGAAAAACAAAATAAAGATTTTAAGAATAAAAAAAATATTGAACATTATTTCGGAGGATACTTTGATTCGTACTGCTGAAGCTTGCTCATCTCGTAGTGCGGCATTGCATCTTTATTTCGAGATTTCGCTCTAGCAGTTTTAGATGCTGACTGCGCTCTTGCAGTTTTCGATGTTGGAGATGCATCACGCATCCTTGTTGATCGTGTATCTCTAGATGTCTTAGCGCGCTCTGTCTGATCTCCGTCGTTTGTCGACTTTTTGCCTTGCTGACTCCAAAAAGAGCCTCTAGTGCTCAAATATTCGAGTGCGTCGTCTACAATTTCTTTAATGTACTCATTCTGCTTCTTACCGAACTGGTTGGCTGGTCCACTTGAGTCTTGCAGCTCGTATTTCAAGTCATTCAAAAATTGATAATCTAAAGAAAGCTCACCGAGGTAATTCTCATTGCCCTCCGTTGTGTCAAGAGGTGGAACTTCTTGAGGAAGGAGCTTAGCTGTCTTAACTTTCCTTTCTTCCTCTTTCTTCTTATTCTGATCTTGTGTTTCTTCGGCTTCTTCGTTTTGTTTCTTCGGAGAAGACCTCGGGTCAATGCTCCTCGTCTTGGCTCTCGATGTTGCGTAGTTTGGATTTGGCTGGAAAATTTTTTCACCGCGAATTGCATCAAGAATTGCGTGTTTAGCCTTAGTTACACCATCCCTGAAGCCAATCATATCCTTACGGATAGCAAGACCCTGCTCAAAGAAGACTAAAGCGAACTCAAACTCACCCATTGAAAAATAGGCTTCGGCCTTAGTTAAAATAGCACGTGGAAGGTCCGGATTCGGTGGTTTCTTTGGATCAGCCTTCTCTGGGTGTGAATATTCTGGGATTTGATCAAGAACAATGTTAACATCTTCAATTGCAAGCTCTGGCTTACCAACTTGAATATAACAGTCTGCGCGATCAATGAGAATTGTATTTATATTCACCATTCTGTCTTCCAGATCTGCTGATTTGTCGTAGGCTTTCGTAAACGCATCTATCGCTCGATAATATTCGTTTCTCTTGTACAAAGACATGCCTTCAGACAGCAAAGCCAGATATTCTTGAGTTGCTCTTTCTTTTGCTGTCCATTTTATGTTAATTTTTGGTCCTGGAATTGGAGTTTTATATTGTTCGAAATCTGGCGGCGGCTCATCGCCATCTACCTGCACGTATGGAGTTGCTGGCTTTCCAAGCATGGCCATTCTTCGCTTAAATGTCTCATTCAAGTGTTTTGGAGGAAGACTTACCATGAAACTCTTGTATAATAAACGTATTAAATATTCCCTCATTTTCTGTCTCAGACCCTATAATAAATATTTTTTCATAGACCCTACAATAATTTATCAACCCCTAAAATATTTTTTGATTTCCATAATAAAGATTACACAGAATATCAAAGACATTGCAATAAGTTGTAGCTATGGAATTTTAATCAATGATTCCTTAGTGTTTATAGTGACTAGTTGCAACGCCCAAAAAGCAGTTCAATGGCTCCATCTACACTTTTTGTGCAAGATTTATTAGAAATTACAATGAAAATCTAAAATAATGAGAGTTATGAGCTGTCCAATGAGTTCACTAATATTGTTTCGCCTTTCTCCATATAACAATATCGAAGAAGAAAGGAGGGGAAAAAATGGTAAGATAGAGTGTATTTCTCTCTTGGTGAAAATTTGTCATGTAATGTTGACAAATGTTGACAATGAGATTTTGAAATGTTGTTGTAAAAAAGTGAGAGATATATTCATTGGTATTAGAGTTAAATCCGGTATATTCGATGTATCAGCATCCATAACACCCATTGTATCTATAGCATAGATATGAAGTATTGATGTAATGATGACAGGCATTTAACCTCTTGTTGAATTTTTGCGTCGTGATTTACGCCCTTGAATAATGCGTGAACGTAGTTTGGCAATTGATCTCTGATTCTAGTTAGGTCAGATGTAGCTATAATTAGGTATAAATTTTTCTAAGCTCTTGTTTTTGTCTTATATTCAAAATATTCAATTTACGAAATATGTATTTCTGTACCAAAGAAAGGTATATTTTAATGTTCTATCAATATGTAATTATATATTAGTCCAAATTAATGTTTATACTAAATTTCCTATTTTGCTTTCCAAAATTAATTAAAAATTTTCAAATAATATGAAAGGTTGGGGTTCTATGGACATATGTGATGACGGGAATAACTTTAAATTTCATGAGAGTGAGTTAATATGCCATAATCTTTTGAAATTCGCTACTCGGAGCTCAAAATGTGCTTGTTCTCATTAAACTGGATATCGCTGTGGTATCCAAAATAACCAAGCCGTCAAATATTTCAGTTCAAAAAATTCTGACAATCAAATTTTGTCAGAAATATTCAAAAGTGCGATTAAAATCTTCAAAAATCTCTAACTATATATGAGCAATATGCGGATTAAAGTTGTAAAATTTCTTATTGAAAATTCAAATGAAGAATAATCGCTTAAACATAATATTTATCCTTATGAAGCAAAAAAAGAGTGAATATTATTTTGAAAAACATTATAAATTAAGGACTGTTGAAAATCATTCAAAAACAGTTTTAAATACTTTAACAAAATAACTTATGGGTATTGTACATTTAGATGAATGCAACCAAATGATTTCGATGTAATGCTTTAAATAAACGATCGATATCAAATTTCCTATTCAAAAAAATAAAACGGGCGGCCAATTTAAAATTTGGTTTAGTGTGGTCTAAAGAGTAGATTAATTTTTGTAAAAATTGAGAATACCGCAAAAATTTCTGTAGCACATTGAATATTTTCATCGTTTTGAATGGGAATGATTTTACAATATTTGGGGGTTATATAATGTATAACTTCCTAATATTCAAAAAATAACAAAAATTTGATTTCTGACAACTAAATCTATTGCATATAGTATATATAATAGTCACAACATTTTTTCGACAAAATTTTGTTACCATTCAAAAAACAATAAAATGAATATAGGGGAATACAAACAACTTGAGCTAATTGGGACGGGCAGTTTCGGCAATGTCTATAAGTGTCTGTCGAAAAATGGCAACTACGTCGCAATAAAAGTCGTGAACAAAACGAAATTAAGTTCTCAAGAAGACATCAATCATCTTAATCGCGAGGTTTCCATAATGAGATCACTTAACCATCCAAATATAGTCAAATATATTGATTATTTCAAGACAGATGAAAACTTTTGTATCGTTATGGAATATTGTAAAGGAAAAAGCCTTTATGACTATCTTATCGAGAAAGAGAAAATGTCAGAGACAGAGTCTGCTATAGTTTTTGCCCAAATAATTAGTGCAATTAATTATTTACATTCGAATAATATTATTCATCGTGATCTGAAGCTATCAAATATCATAATAGATGAAAAATTTTACGCCAAACTCATTGATTTTGGACTCTGCGACTATTTCGATAAAAGTAAATTTTTAACAACATTTTGCGGATCTCCTTGTTACAGTCCTCCAGAATTTTACACCAAGTCCGCGTATGATGGCAGGAAGGCTGACATGTGGTCGTTGGGTGTCATACTCTACGAGATGGTGACTGGCCAACATCCATGGAACTTAAATGACTCCGAAATGATGGAAAACCAAATTAAAACAGCTACATACCCAATGCCAATGTCTCTCAGTGTATTTGTGATTGATTTAATCTCAAGATTAATCGTTGTGAATCCGTTACAAAGATTAGACGCTTCACAGGTGCTGAGCCACACTTGGATTACCTCCAGAATTGCCCAGCTCCCTAATTTCCAAAACGTTGTCCAAAGCTTGCCTCCTTTGATGCGAAGATCTATTTCATTCGAGAGCCACAACCTAGCTAAAATAGATCCGGATATTGATACATACGAAATCAAACACGGAAGGAGGAGATCACCGATGGTCAAAAGCTGTGATTCTTTCAGAATCAACCAAATGAAGAAACCAATTTCGATTCCTTCACCTCTTCATGCAATGTTATAAAGTTATCATGTATAGAGCGAATAAATGTATAATCATTTCAAAAATTCAAATCTTATTTCCGATTTTCATATGATAAACATATCTATAACTTAGACTATTTGATATTTGCATAGAACCTAATGAAATTAACATATTTAATAGTGTCTATGAAAAAATTATTGATTGTTTCGACGATTCAATGGGAATTAGAACCTATAAGAAGGAAAATAAGAGTATTTTAATGAATTATAAATATATTGATTGTGATAATAGTTATTTCGGAAAATATTATTTTAAAAATTTTATTTTTCTTCTTTTTGGGCTTTTATTTAAATGCAAACGAATTCTATTGGTATAATATGAATAAATTCAAAAGATACAATACTAAAACTATAAATGATGGATGCGAATCATGAAACTTTTTTTGAACTATTTAAAAACTTTCAAAACACAGATGACCAATCTTGCATAGAAGATATAAAGATGATGCTAGATCAGAATTTCAGTTTTGACGAGTTTAAAGGTCCAAAATCAAGAACATTGCTTCATTATTTCGCGTTAGAAACAAAAACATATAACTACGATCTTTTATTTAAATCATTTGTCCGATACAATCATACAGATGATGATAAAAACACTGCTTTTCATTTATGTCAAAATCCTCAATTCTTTAGAGAGCTTTTAAGCAGAGGTGTATCATTCTCAATTAAAAACAATGAGCAGAATACTCCAATAGATATGTTAATTATCAACGATCGCGATGATTTATTATCCGAATTTAATAATATGATGCCAAAATTCGTAATAGAACACATATCTATGTTTATTAATACGTGTGTTAAGTATGGATCATACAAATGCTTCCAATTTCTTGCAAATGAGAGAAAAGCTTATTTTATTACACATTTTCTAAGCAAACCTGAGAATCTAACTCCTGTTATTACTTCAGGAAACAAATTTATGATTAATACAATATTTAAAATAGCCAAAATTCCAATAAATAATATTCCATGGAATAATTCAAATCCTTCTAGGCCAATGATTTCTAGTTTATTATCACAGTTTACTCTCCAAGAAGTTGAACAGCTGGATCTCAAATCTCTTCCTGACTTCGCGAACAAAGATTATTTGCTCAAAATCTTAGAACACCACAAATATTGGCAAGAACTGCCGCAGACAGTAATACAGACACCAATACACATGTATTCAGCATTAAACCAGGACCAAATGATTGGGAAATTACGCTTAAATGACGTCGACATGTTAAACAATGAAGGACAGACTCCATTATTTGTTGCTCTAATATATGGTGCAACTAGAGCAGCGAAAATTTTGCTGTTAAACAGGGCCAACTGCAACAAAATATGCAATGGATCAACACCGATGCATGAAGCAGCAAAAAGAAACATGACGCAAATCTTGGAATTGATGCTACAAACAAAGAAAAATTACAACATTTTCGATAAAAACGGTTTGACACCTTTATTTTGCGCAGTAGAATCAAAATCGGAAGATTGCGCGAATCTTTAGCTCAACGCAAACGCGAGAGTTGATTTACAGACAAAAACTGGAGATAACATTTTGCATTTCGCCGTCAAAAACGATTCTAGTCCTGAATTACTCAAAAAATTAATCGAAAAAGGAGCACCTCTATATGTTAAAAACAATAAAGGTGAGATTCCACTCATAACAGCTCTTAAGAATTACTACAAGTCAGTTCATATAATTCTGGACGAAATGAAAGGAAATCTAGGCGAATTCAATATTAATTTATATTCATCACAAGAAATTTGGAATAATTCTGTTTTCTATGAATACATTAAAAATTATCCACAGGAATCAATGAATGACATCCTCAGACTCGCTGTCAAGCACTGCCACGTCCAAGGATTTTCAGCAGGAATTCTAAGTTTGATGGAAAATATTTCCGAAAGTAGAAAAGCTGAGCTTTTGAAGATTTCTATTTATAACAATAATAACGTAACTTGTTCTTTTCTAGCTGGTATTTACCCGAATTTGTTGGTCTACAAGAGCAAGAAGGGAGATACTGTTATGCATTGGATTGCTAGATGTAATCCATCATGCTCCGATGCAATTTTTAGGAGCTGCTACAGAAACATCGACCAAGTTTTCCAAACGAATAACAACAACGAATCTCCATTTCATGTTGCTGTTGAAGCGCGAAACTTCCAATTTCTAAACACATTCCTCAAAGAAGACAGTGAGAACAAGTATTCAGTCGCTGTTTCAAATGCAATACAGCAAATAAAAGAAGCCTTTGACACGAAAAACAAAGACAACTTAACTCCACTAGAACTCGCATTGTCTCGAAGAGATTTCGAAATTTCCCAGCTAATAACAAGCGTCTATCCACACCCAATATTCTCACAGAACATAACAACTAAACTTCTGCAGAGAGTTTTCTTCACTGGCATCGATGGGTCAATCTACAACCAAAACAATTTAAGTTTGATTTCTCATGCGATTTTGACAGCAGAAAACGAAAGCGTTTGCTATGATTGCGTGAAATTAATTGTTGAACAAGGTGGAGATCCAAATATGAAGGATAAAGATGGAAAGTTGCCAGCCAACTATGCAGTGGAAAAGCAATACACGTCAGTCGTTGAATATTTGTTATACAATGGAGGAATTTTATCCGACGTCAACAGTTTTTTGAATTCTGTTGACAAAACAATGTTAAGTGACGAGATAATGGAGAATATCCATAGACACGACGTCAGAGCTAACTCTATCATGGAGTTATTTGAGAACGAAAAGAATTTCTTAGAGAAGATGAAATTGTTGTCGAGTTCAGAAATAATTCAGAAGCTCCAAGTTATAATGTTTTCACTTTCAAATATTATCAACATTTCCGAAAGACTTATTGACTCTTTTGAAGTTTCATGCCATAGATTGTCTCCTTCCTCATGCATTGCCAAAGGACTGAGAATCACTGGCAAATTTGCAAATTGTTATCACGCGTTTTTAATGATGGTCAATGAATACATGAGTAATGCTGAAGAATCTGTCAAGGCTTCATTGCAAACTCGTCCAAATGAAGATTCTTTGTCTTACCAAGAATTATTGGATTGTCCCGCACAGCATATCAGAGAGATGGTGATTCTCATTGAAAGGATAACTAGAGCAACTCCTGAAAAGCACCAGGACTTCGATGAAATTTTCTCTGCTTATAAAATGTGGAAGGACATAGAAAGAAGATGTAATCACGAGGAGCTCGTTTATAAATCATTCATGGACGCTAAATCAAAGAGAGTAACTTTCATGCCAACTGTCGCTGAGAGTAACGCAGTCTATCCAACTGGATCAATAATATTATGGCAAGGAGATGTTATAGCTAAAAAAGTTTTTACAAACGATCAACAAATCAAGAAAGCTTTCCATTCACAGAAAGATCCAATCCATGTTTTCATCTTTAATTCAATCTTCTGGTTCTCGCAAGTAGTAAAACAGAAACATTCCGTTTTCTTTGTCTCGCCTATATCTGATTTGTTCATCGAAAAAATCGAGAACGGTTTGCTTATAACAGGAAACAACATCTCACTCGAACTGAATTTCGTTGACAAGGCTAACAATGACATTGATGGTGCTTTGTTCGAATTGGAGAAAGGATTCGCCTTTCCAACTTGTGAACAAAGATTAGTGAAATGTATTTATATCTTGGAAGAAACAGGAGCCATTGAACAGTCATTGATGCTTTTAAACTGTGATACAAAAGAAACAGCAATAGCAGAGTTCAAAAACTTGAACAAAGAAAAAATCAAAAAATATTCAAATGGAAATACAGAAATGATCAACATTGTTCCTGTGGGAAAGGAAAGACACTATACCTACTGCAGAAATTAACAATTTCATATATATTAAAGCTAATATTTGTTTGTTTTTTAAATCATTATCTATTTCGAACCATAATGAATTGTATCTATAAAACATTCGAGAAATATAACTAAATTCAAAAGCATGAATCTTCAAATCAAAACTATAATAATTCGAAAATAAAATTGATATTTAAATAATTTGTGCTAAATAAATAAAACATCCTTAATGAAATATATAGAATTATGATATTAAAAGATATCAAAAAGAAAATTTTAAATTTCAAAAAAATTATTAAAAGATTTGAACTTCATATTTCAAATATAAAATAGTTACTGTATAAATATATTACCTAGAATGTTAAAAATAGCCAAATGCAAAAATAATTTTTCATGAAAATATTAAAGAATTTGAATTTTATATTTCATATATTAAATATATACAGTATAAATAAGACATTTATAGTGTTAAAAATGATCTAATGTAATTTATATTTTTCAAGAAATTTGGGAATTTCATGAAATGACTTAAAAATTTGATCATTTTGGTGCATGTGTTATGAAAAGTCTATATATGGCATCAAAACTATTTTCAGTTAACGGTTTCGTTTTCAAAAAAATAAAAATGGAAATTAAAAAACATTATCAGTATTTTTTCAAAAAAGTCTACTTCCACAAGATAGTCCAGATGATAGTCACCAAGGCACCGCCAGAAATTCGCGTCAAAAAAGCTGTCCCGAAAATTCCGGATCAAAGAGCCTATGAATTAGCGGCAAGATATGTTGCAATGTTCCTAGAAAAGCACCATTTGAAGGACTCGAGGTTTATGGCTGGTTTTGAGACGGCTGGATTCATCCCAAAACGAGAAATAATTTCGCCTTACACTTCTCTTCGATTAAATGAAAATAGAAGTATAATAAAGCAACTTTTAGAGTGCAGAAGACTCAGAATTATACGAGTTATGCGCGAAAGATCGCTTCCAACGGAAGATGAATATCATGAAGACTACAGACCTAGAAAACCAGCTTCACGCGGTTTGCTTGAGCAGTTAGAGCGTGAAGATCGCGAAAACAGAAGAAAGAAACGCCATCAAGAATCAGAATCAGATCGAAAATCTCATTCACACAGAAAACACGGAATTCCAGACAATGTATCAGTCAATTCGCAAAATTTACCTTATTTCGCACCACAAGAATACGAAGCATTCGGTATCAATCCAAATGATCCACAAGCATCTTACAAACTCCTCTTCCAGTTCAGGTTATTCCTTCAGTCGAAGAAGCGAGAGCAAGAGATGAGGCCAGTGAACATAGACAACACGCCGCAATATCTGCCAAAGCCAGAGTCATCGTCAAACAAGTCTTCTCAACTTTCTTCAGTTGTTTATTCGGATACAGAGTCAGCTAAGCCTTCCACGACATACTCGTCGAGAGCACCAACATCAAACTACACAACGAGCGTCGCGAAATCGTCAGGAGCCCCGAAATCGCAGTCTTACACGAAATCTGCGACAATTTCGGAGAAAGAAGAAGTAGAAGAGGAAGAGGATGAAGAGGAGGATGAGGAAGAAGACGAGGAGGAAGATGAAGAAGAAGACGAAGAAGAAGATGACAACGATAATTGAAATTATTTTTTTATTTTTTATTATGATATTAAAACTAGTTGTAATTTTTTACGTTCCGAAAATCACATCAATATATTAACTCACAGACGAAAAATCATCGAAAATCAAAATGATTAAATAATTTCCATTTTTTGGAATTAACATTAGGTTAATATGACTCAGTAGATGATATGATATTAAGTTGAATGAATAATGAAATGAAACTTTGATTATTGAAATTCAATTTGATAAAATATTTATACTTATGTTCTATTTACAAAATATCCCATTTTATATTTATCATATGTGATTAATTTATGTATTAACTTGCTCGCAGACAATCAATCAATTTCGAAAGAAACACGAGAAAATTTGAAAATATCTATGCATGATACATCTAGTGAAGGTCTAATTTTTCACTGAATTGTTAATTGTTAATGATGTTGATTCAAAATATATGAATTCAGCAGAAGCCGAATTCCTTCAATCTCACAACATCAAATGCATCAAATAGATTGGTATAGGAGGATTAGGAAGCATCTACTATGTGTATTCCACGAAATACAAAGCAAATTTTGCAATGAAGAAAATTCCAAAAAAAGTTTTCAAGCAGAACGAAATCGACTGCATAATGGCGATTGATGAGCCGCATATAGTGAGATTATTCGAGTATTTCATGTCTGAAGATTATGTTTACATGATAATCGAATATTGCGAAAATGATCTTGAAAAAATGATCGAGAATAACCATAATGGAATGAAAAATGACGCTTTAAAAAAGGCAAATATTGATGAAATATTGAAACACCTGTTTTTCGACAATATTCAGCTGTCCAAGCATTGCATTCTGTTTCTAAAGCTGCCCTACAGCACAGATCTTTCAAATAACTTGCCAATTAATTCATCTCGATTTTATTTGAGCAGATCTCATCCTTTGCTATCTTTAATGAGTAGATCGAGAACCAGAATCGTTAAGAAGGAAATCACGGAATATCTTTAGAATGTATATATTATTGTTTGTAGAGAATGAAATAAAAATGAAATTATAATGATAAGAATGTATTTTGATATTTGAAATAGGTTCTAATAGATTTGTATAACATTAGAAATTATATAAAATTTGATTAAATATGTTCTAAATCATTTTTATTTTATCATGATTTTAAAACATCGATAATACAAATTTTGCAAATATGTATATTATTTGATTACTGTACATCTATTGATATAATATGTAAACTTGAAATAAAAATGAGATTTAATTATGAAACATTTCTATTGGTTGTAGGAATGAATGTAACTAGAGGTGCAGAAACCAGGTTTTTTTGGTATTTTTGCTCCAAACTTTGTTTATATACTATATGTACATGCACCATATTATATTTCAAGT
>MRSU01005149.1:0-30132 GCA_008369845.1 Trichomonas gallinae
GAAGTTGATTGGAAAAACAGCTTTTTTTTTTTTTTTTTTTTTTTTTTGATTGCAAAAAACTTTAGTATGTTGGAATAGACAATGTAATTATTAGCGAATCTCCTCTTTCTGATTGCGATTCATTGCAAACAATCATTATGCCAAAGGTTAATATTATTGAAATTCGACATTTTCTTATTATTCATCTCTTGACATTTCGAATTTGATCGTAATTAGTGCGAAATTGTTTAGTAATTCAGGAATTAAATCAATTAAGATGTCTGATACATTACAAGAACTGTAAGATTTAGTCATCCAATATACAGGGTGGACAAAAATTTTGTGAGACGCCCTCTTTATTTTTTGATAAGAATTAGTTATAACTTGCACACATACATATTATTTTAGAGTATCATCTGAAGTATCTAGAGCATGCTCCAATATATTTATTTATGTATCATGTATTACAAAAAACTCAAATTAAATACTTATTAAAATTATTATTGCGATCATTTCCTCACCGCTATGGTCATTCTCTTTCAACAAATGTTTTATAGTAAAAAACTTCCCGATATAACTAATACTAATATTATGTTTAAATAGTGATTTCTCATTGCTAAGCCCTCTTTAAGCATTTCACCAACACATTGAGGTATTACGAATAGCAAAAAAAGATATCAAAATTTACTTGTTAACAAGCTGAAAACAAGCAATTATTTCTTCTAATTTATAGGTTAAGTATCATAACTAGTTTTGCATACAAATAAAGTATATAAATTAAAATACCTCAATGTGTTGGTGAAATTCCCGTTAAAAATCCGAAATTTGTTGATTTTTTTTTTTTTTCGGTGAGAATCTTTAATGTCAAAGTCACATATTAGGAAGTTTACATATAATTCACATATAGTATCCTATAAAAGACTAGATTTAGTATGTATTTGCTGCATTTCTGATGCAATTTATCGAATATTAATGTCTAAGCAAAAGTAATATAAAATGATGAGTAAAATTCCGATTTTTTATCAAGGGAAAAAAAGCCCGATGAAAAATTGTTTTGTTACAAATTGATGGACAATAAAAAATTCTAATATTAATATAATAAAACTTCAGATGATACTCTATAATAATATGTATGTGTGCAAGTTACAACTAATTCCTATCAAAAAATACAGGGGATGTCTCACAACTTTTTTTCATCTCTGTATATAATATAACATTTATTTTAAGTAGTATATTTTGTATGGTTTTGAAGTAAGTCAATGTCATCATCAATATCGAAGATTCTATCATCATCACTGTGTGCTATTGGCTGGTTTGCAATTCGATAGCTGATAACCTCAACAGGAATGAAGAAAGCAACAACAACCATAAAATGAATTGACATGAAAATGAGTATTGCGAATGCATTGCTGAATTTGAGTTTGACTGGTTCTGGAAACTCACACTTTCCTTTCTCAATGCACTCAATATCCCTGAATTTGTTGTGATACAATCTGTTGTGGTACATCATGAATGTTTCAGTTTGAACATATTCTTCCATCCTCGAGAATGCTTCGAGTGCTTTCTTCGTTCCAACTTTCATTGCTGGCGTTGTTAGATTGACTAAGCAGAATGGATAACTTGCGTCTTCATAGAAATGAGAGCCACTAGCATCACTTGGATGGAATCGCAACAAATTGGCGCCTTCTCTGTATTCACTCTGCAAGGATGTCAGTGAATAACTTTTCCAGTTGCTGCGTTGAATATAATCGAAAGCAGATTTGACACCAGATTGTTTGATTTTGCTGATTAAACTCATAGACATATCTATCAGATTTCTGTTTCTTCTATGTGTTGGCTGCATGCTTGTTCCATTCAGCCTGTTTAACACATCCTCCAATGTGTAAACCAAATCATTATGGTCACTAGAAAACTTCAATGTTTTTCCACCAAGTTCTTTCAGCTTCAATGCGTTCTTAACTTCTTCGTCATCGCCCAAATATCCAATGACTCCGCTTGTAACATAGAAGGAGTCTGTTCCACTTGATCCATGAGTGCAATCTTCACTAAATTTGATTCCATCGTAAATGATTGATCCTGAATCATGTATAGGAATGTCTCTCGCTCCATGGTCACCTGTTATCACGAATATCGTGTTATTGTCATTCTGCTTTATCCAGTCAAGTGTCTGTCCGATTGAATATTTATCTGCATATTTCGTGACTTTGAGGAATCTGACGCCTTTGCGAATTTCGCCTCGGGATGAACCTTTCGCGATTTTTGACACAAAATTATCATCAGTGTAAAAAGAATGGTGATCGTAGCCATTATAAGGCATGTGTGACTCTGTCGTCTTGATGCTGACAAACAGTGGCTTTTTTATTTTATTTTGATCAAGATATTCTCTGCTTCTCTGCCACTGGTACAAAAGCTGCAGCGAAGTTATTCTGTCTGGCTGCCAATCTGATTTTTTAAGTGTTGACTTGTCTAAATGCAAAGCGGAGGCAGCTTTGTCTGTGATTCCATATGATAAGGCTACATCGTACCATTTTGGAAAATCTAAGTTCATCTTTTTAATCTTTTTAGATTCTTTTTCGATTATTTCTTTCGAACAATCTCTGAGGTCTGTAATTTGTCTTGGATCAAGGAGTCTCTTGAATTCTGTGTTATTTATCAAATCTCCAAATCCTTGTTTGCATCTCAATCTAATCATTGCTTCTTCATCAGCTGGCCTTCTCCAAACGAAATTACTCATGCCATCGAACTTAAAGTCTGCTGGATATGTGAGAGATGTTCTATAACCATAAGAATGGAAAGCGCTTGGGATATCATCGGAATGCATTAACGCGCCATCAATAATATTAAGATAACTCTGTGAAGGAGCAGTTCCTGTAAGCAATGCTTGACAACCCGAGTTCGTTGGTAAACCAAATGCTGACATTCCTGAAAAAGTTATAGCATTTTTAGCATATTTGTAGAAATTAGGAACAAGTTCTTTGTTAAAGTATTTTGTGTCTGTAACGATTCTTCTGGGATCATTTTCAGATAAACTTGCGTGTTCTTTAACAAATTCTTCGGATATTAAATAACTGCTTGGATTTAATGTCTCATATATAATAAATATGACATTTGGTAGCTTCTTCTGTTTAATATTACTTGTTTTGACTAGATTCTTGCATAATTTTTCATCACCATTATTATAAGCGCAATATGCATGAATATCGCCATGAACAGCAGGGAATACTGGATCTTTTCTGTTGTCTAGCCAGTATCTACCCTCTGGTAAATAAGATCTTGTATTATTTATAAAATTCTTTCTTGCTTTTGAGGACAAACGCTTTTCTGGGTGTGTCATTGCGAAGAATATGAGATCTAAATATGGTGTAAATGAAAATTTCTTGACACTAAAATCTTCATGAATGAAAAATGTCTTAAATAGGATTAAAACATGTATTATTGCAAGTATATGGGCTGCTAAAAGCCATTTATCATGTAAAATCTGTTTGGTGCTGTTCAAATATGTGAGATAATCTGTTCGATTGGAAATCCTGGTTTTGCGGCGGCCAAGAAGATTCAAAATCAATGATTGATCGAAAATCTGATCCCATTTCTCACGCGCAATCGAAATTTGAAGATAGACCCAAAATCCGAAAAATATTCCAGTTAAAACGTAGAAAGCTGGCTGATCCATGATGGTTCCAATAATGAGCATAATTGAGCCAGGTGGAGCTCCTTTTGGTGATGGAACATTGTATAATGGCTGAGAAAAAGCGTGTTTTGTTGGAAACAGCGCGCTTATGTAAGCTAAGTAAATAGAAGGTGTTGCACTCTGCATATTGAACCTTTGGAACTCAAAATCGTATATCATGAGTGAAAAAATTTGTATATATAACGCGTAAAATGCAATATTAATTAAATTTGCGAAATGAAGCTTTTGCTTTTTAAAAATAACATATCTGTAGATCCAAAAGTGTATAACCGCGAGGAAACCGATCTGACAGATCTGTTTGAAGAATAAAATTATGAAATTTGTTTTATTTCCAAGAATTGCGAGTTTTCCAGCCGATTCAAACAACCCTTTGCACAGAACAACCCACAAAACTGGCATAGAGCCAATTAATGAAATAGATGTATATGCTGGAAATCGGCAAAAAACATTCATTCTACAATTTTCAGGGTCTTCAAAATATTTAAGGGTCTTTCCTTCAAATCGCGATCAATCTCTCAATTTTTGAGAAGAAATAAATTTGTCACTTTTATGGGTCAATTGTAATTAACATTTTAATCTTATAAATAGCATCTCCATAAATAATATAGTTCATGGTTTCAATATGAGCACATATTTTATAATTTTCTACGATTAACAATCGTCACTGAGGGTTCTCTTTAATGTAAAATCTATTAATTTACTTATATTTTACATTACATAGAACGACTTATGATTATTTTTCTAAATATATTTTGACCTATAAAAAATATCATAATTAACTAATTTACGTTGTGTTTTTGTCATGCTGTGTTAGGATGAATTTAATTACATAGACTCAAATTAATCGATCTAGATTTCTATAAACAAAATATTTTGAAAGTTTTAGTTAATTTGTTTTTTTAATAAGAAATAGCGCCACTATTATTAAACTTTTTAAAATGCATAGTTTTTGTTCTCATTAAGACAACATCGATAAAAGATAAAGCTTTAAGTGTCTATTGTTTAATAATCCGTACTATATATTGTAATCCTTATGTTTCCCCTTAATAAAATGAGGGAATTGTATATAGGATTAAATTCAATTCTAATAAAGTTGTAAAAATTCTAATTAATCGACAAAATCAACTTTATACTCAAAATTTAAACTGATTAAAATTAAATTATGCTGATATTATTAATTCCTCGAGATTGATAAGAGATCTTTCATCGATCAGCGTCGCTGGTGACGGGGCATCAACAATAACAAAACGTCCACCGCTTCCAGCCTCTTCTTGAATGTACTGGCACTGAGTTTCTACTGTGACCTTCACTGACATAGAAAGATTGTAAATCTCTTGGTCCCTATTCTTCCTCTTCGACTTTACAACGGACATCAGCTTCGATCTCTCTGATATTATCAAGTACAGAGAGTGCAGAGGGCTGATGAACGCTAAGGCAGTGAATATCGAGATCAATGTTTCTCTAAGTATTCTCAGGAAATTCGCTGTTCCTTCGCTGACGATGATTTCTATGTTATATGAATACAATATATCATGGATGGTGAAATTCAGCGTGTGATTCAAGTATCTACTTGGCAACTTCATCAGATTGACGCCAACAATCACGGGACACTGCATTCCTGGTTCTAGTTTTGTGCAGTTTAATTCGAAAACGATGTAATTATAATTTTTGAGGGGCTGATCATCCAATGATTTCAAGCTTACGTCAATATTAGTTTGCCCGAGATTCCTGATATAATACGATTGAACCCAAGTCCTGCCAATAAATCTTCTATCATCTTCTCTATTAAATACTAATGATTTTACTGGCGTGTTAGCGCTGTCGATAATATCAATGTTCGGGCTAACAACGTTCGCGACAATGTGCAAGAAAAGTGGACCAGTTGAGTTCGATGTTGCTGGAACATAAGCATCGACAATACCAGCTGATGCTTTTTTGAGATTGAACACGAAGTATTCGCTATCCATTCCAGGCACTATAATAGATTTATTAGAAGTAATTACAGCATCTTCAGGACAATTTGTTGCGTTGTGGAAAACAAATCTCATTGGAATTTCAAGGATGTTAGATATCTTTCGTCTGATTGATGTTTCTGTGTTGACAGATACTATACCGAAGTTGTAATCTTTATCGTGGAGACGCATCTTCTGTATGGAAATTGGAATTTCGAAATAATAGAACATTCCATTCTTGAGATAAACTAAAACTACAATAGATATATCGCTTGCGTTGCTCCACATTTGGTCGTATGTCTGCAGGTCAGCATTCCATGGTTTATCTGCATTCATCAATTCTGATAGTTTAGGGAACGAACTCAAAAATCTTTCATCGACATCGTAACTAAAATTGCCAATAAATGTCATCGCAGAATGTTGCGTCATTGGTTTAACGAAAGGCCTTGATGCAGATAGATCTACTCCATTATTTAATGTCCTGACATCCATGATTTTCACATGCTGCTGGAATGTTGAGCTTATGTACATCTCTCCGTCATAATGTTTACCAACAATTATAGTTTTTTCGCATCTTGCATCGAATGAGAATTCACCTAATCTTGGCGTCCAAGCAATTGAAACTTGGAAATTACTATAATCACCGTAGAAAACAAATGTATCTGTGCGCGGTTTAGCCTGTTTAACTTTGTTATATGTCACGCAAAATTCGAATTTAGCGACAGAAAATGGCGGGCAAACGAATTCGCTGTATTTTCCTATAAATAACTCAGTCAATCCATCATTTAGATATATACCAAGCGATGTTTCTGCCTTCCTAATAATGAATGGCTCGGAGTTCTCGTTGGAAACCCATACAGTGTAGTTAGCTGAAGAACCGCACAATACTACTCCAGGATAAAATGTCACACTATTTGTCATTGGCGTTCCTTTCTCTGAATCTGTTATGAAAACCTCGCCGGTGTACATGTGTAATGGAATAATAAGTGTTGTAGCGTTTGTCTCTACAACGAGGTTTGTGATGATTGGCCTACTGACTGAAACTCTTGGTATATTGATGACAACGTTTGGTGATTCATCGCCCGGCTCAACAATATTAACCAATAAAGGCTTGATTGAGAAGAATGTTGAGTTAATCGATACTGAAATAATGAAAACTGGTGTCTTGAAGTAGTTAGTAAACTTGAATGTGTAAGTTTCTTGTGTTGATCTTAATAATACAATTTTTTCAGCACTTGGTTTTAAGTATCCGAAACATACTGATGCTTTGATTGGTATATCAATAGTTTGTGTGACTTGTGGTTTAATGCCTTCATAAGCTATTAATAAACTAGTATCAATTGTTCCTTCTTTGTCACCTGTTATCTTTATTCTTCCTATCAATGTTTTTGTGTGACGTGGACAAACTAAAGGTGGAGCCATTGTCTCGAATTTAATTGTTGATGTCTCTTTGTAAAGATTAGCTGAAAGCAACGCGAAGTTATGCGCAGTTGGGTTGACTAATTCAACGTCATAATATATTGTCTCGTTTGGCACGTTTACGACTGGTGTGACGATTACTGGTTCTTTCGCTTGTAAATAGCGCTGCGACATAGAAATGAAGAGCGGAATATTCACCATTGTGAATGGCGTCGACATTGTTAAGAAAGACAAGTAGTAGCCTGGTTTAACATTCTGTTTCACGTCGAAGAAAATCCTGTTGATTTCGTAGTCAGTCCTATCATGCGAAAAAATGCTTGCGTCAAATAATAAATTCACGTTTGGTTTTTTCTGCAAAATTGTTTTCAATTGTGATGGAATTCTTAGTGAAAATGAGCAATTTGATGCACTCATGTATTTAAGTGGGTTTATGTGGTAGTCCTTCATTGGATAATGAGCGCAATGTGTAACAGTATATGGAATTTCACCTTTGTTAGTACTAAAGAAAATTGGAGTGGAGAAGCAGCCTTCTTGTGACGGGCATACGTAAAATGTTAAGTTTGTGTGAGATCTAGGTGGAATACTTATTCCTTCAATTTTCGGAATGAAGAAAAGCCTTGATGCTGACCAAATATCGTAAATAGTTAATGTATCATTGCCAGTATTCTGTATTTCGACTGTAAATGATAATGTAGTTAAAACTGCGATAGGAGGAAGCTTCGTTGTAGCGGGTATAAATCTTGCAATATCTTGAAAATGATGGATTACGCGCTTCATATTTATGTAATGATATGGATGCTCTGTAAAAAAGTACCAAAAAGGAGATCCAATATGTAATGGATTATCCAGATGGTCAACTATTGACTGTTCGTCTATATCCATGGTAGAGCCTTGAGGGGACATCGTAAAATGATTTTCTGATCTTCCGATATGATCAATAAAAAACGTTTGTTGAATTGTAAGGTTTGTTGCAATCCATGGCGTCAGTACTCGAATTTTTGGCGATTTGGCGTAAGCTGGTTGAATTAAATAATTTATTAAAAATAGTGTGAATAAAACTCGTAATAGCTTGAGATTTGGTCTAAACGAATTATAGCCACGCTTAATTTGATTAAACCCTAATGATATAATCGAAAGAATATAGCTGTATATCATTAGTGTTTCAGTCAATTTATTAGCAAAGAAACAACACCAAAATCAGTCGAGAAAGGTGACATTTTACATGTCAAAAAAACTTTTTTCCGTCTAAACTCTTTCTCTGATCATTTTTAAGGATTCTAACTCTTGCTGTTGATCTTTTTTGTCTTAATTCATCATTTTATCTGATTTATTTTGATGTTATAGCATTATATTGCAATATTGTTTTTTAATTATGTTGATATCACTGACTATTTCTATAATGATGATGTCAACCAAGTTGATAATCCGTTATTTTTACTTCTATGATGCTCAATTAGAGTTTGATATTTATCGAATTAAAAATTAAGCATTACAGTCTTTCGATTTATGAATATTTTCATCTATAGTTCATGCGTATTAAATATCATGAATATACACTCTGAAATAATTAACGATAAATATGAAATTTAATTCTTTTATGCTGTGAGTTATGTCATTGTATTTGAAACTCTAATATCTTTGTTATTACCATTACAAATCAGTTAATATACTTAAATTTTATTTTTCAAATTCGATAATTAACGATCTTGCATTAAAAATGTTGAAGAATTAAGCTTTCTGGAGCATTTATATTACAATAATATCAATAAATCAAATTAGTTTCACTAAAATTCATTCGAATTAAATTCAACATTTAAAAACTCATTGGAATCTATTCCAGTCTTGTGCAATTTTGTTACATATATGTGGTGAAGTCATATGATGAGTTTGGATGCGTCTATAAATTCTTATAATGATTGAAATTATTTTTGACATTTTCAAGCTTTACAATTAACCTTTCCATTTGTCACATTTTGAAAAAAAAAATTGATAATCTAACACTTTATTTTTTGTGTTATTGATTCAAAACTATGTGGTTTGAAACCGTGTTTACTAGATACATCTAAATATGGAGAATAATACATGCATGTGCATCATTGTTGAGAAACAATATTTACTGGAATCAAGAAAAAAAAAATAGTATCTAAGCATGATTAATAGCATTTCATCGTGCAATTGTGTGTATATACATTGAGTATGCCTCTGTGGATCAATTTACACTGAAGAAAATCGAATTATTTTAAATAAGGTTAGGTTTTGAAAGGAAATAACGTATATCAAAACGCTTTATGATAAGTTTTGTATAATAATATAAATGATTGCAAAATTTCAATAATCATAAAATAATTGAATTGTTTACATGTCAAAAAGTTGGTTTAGCTTTATCGTTCGAAAAATGATGCATATAAATAGCGCAACAATCAGATAATTTACAGTTCTTGTCAGATAAGTTTTTTTGTCCGATAAATACAACGCGATCCGATATATTAATATATTCTGTCTAATCTCGCATTAATCTGTTTGTTTTCTCAAAAAAAAATGATTGATGATGGGTTTCTTGATGAGATATTACAAACATATGAAGAAATCTGGATATCGAAGTCACCAAAGCGAATAACGCTTCCATTTTACCCTGAAACAGTCGTTGTTAGTCTCTGTAAGCGTGCACAAGAGCTATTGTTGAAGGAACCAATAATAACTGAAGTAGAATTCCCTGCTCTTGTAGTTGGAGATTTACATGGAAACATATATGATCTGTTCAGAATACTTAGATTGTTCAACAGGCCACCACACGAAAAGATTGTTTTTCTTGGTGACTACGTTGATCGTGGCAATCACTCATTCCATATAATCTTCCTCCTCTTAGCATTATACTGCAAATATCCTAAGCATATTACACTTTTGCGCGGAAATCATGAATTTGAACCAATTAATCGTGTTTATGGTTTTTATGATGAACTTTGTATGATGTATAACAGTAATTTAGCATATACTGCGTTCATTAGTGTGTTTTCAACTATGCCTTTCATTACGATTATTGGGAAATCTGCGATTTGTTTGCATGGAGGCCTCAGTCCTCATTTTCAAATGCTGGGCGATATTACTAAGGTTAGGAGGCCTCTACATCAATCAGATTTATACCCTGCTGTCGGTGATGTTGTCTGGTCCGATCCATCAGATAATCTTCTTGGATATGATATGAATGGTAGAGGATCGGGTTATTTCTTTGGAGAAGCAGCAACGAGGGAATTTCTCAATAAAAACAAACTCAAAGTTCTTGTTCGCGCACATCAATTTAATACGAACGGAGTAAAGACATTCCACAACGAGCTTGGAATCACAGTGTTTTCTGCTACTGATTACCAGCACTATTCAAACAGATCAGCAGTTATTAAATTTACGGCTGATGGATTCTGTCTTTGTTATAGTTTTGGACGAGAAGATGAGTGGATTCTTCCTTCTCCAATGACTCTCAAGTTCAAAAACACAATTGGACTTGAACTTGTTAAAAATAATGATCATATTTTGAAAATCGTACGTGGAAGAGCCAAATACAATCCAAAGACAAGTCGTTCATCTGATACAAGTAAATATTTAGTTGCCGATATTCCAGAATCAGCGAAAACTGGTGAATTTGCTTTCAAATTACCAAAAATTCCAAAAGAAATACGCGATGGCACAGTGAAAAAGCACTCTTCACATACTATTGACGAAGTTACTCCAATTCAATCTCCAAAAAGTCCAAAATCACAGAGAAAAGTGATTCCATTCACGTTAGACGAATCTGTTTTGTATAAACGAAGAATGTCGGTCGAGGACAATCATGAAAAGACTCTTGATGGCTCAAAGAATTATAATTACGAAACTCATGATTTCAAAAAGAAAAACAAAGAAGAATACAATAAGAATGAAGAGCACAAAACCCATCATCACCATAAGCTCAGCACAGCTGACTTCAGTTTGAACACAATTAGCATCAAACTTCCAAAAGTTCCAAAAGAGATTAAAGAAGAAGATTTTGTCATTGATTCTGATCATGATGATGAAGCTCCAAAGACACACAAGCCTTCAAGTCGCAAAAAGAAAGTTATCAAGAAAACTTTTACAAAGAAAGTTACAAAGAAGAAGAAAGCAAGTGGAAAGCACCACAAATCAAAGCATGAGAAGTCTGATGCTGAGGATTACTTCAAACCTGTTCAATTAAATTCTCCTAAATATAATAAAACTCACAGCAAGACTCTTGACTTGTCAAGTCCAAAGTCTCATCCAAGAGATAGCATATCTATCCCCCAGATGCCACCACTCCCAGATTCACCAATTATTGATTCCTATAGAGGAATTTCTAGGCGGTAATTTATATATATATATTGTATATTAGTGTTAAATATATTTGTTTTTAAAAACTATTATGAATTAAACCTTATTTTTTTCACGAGCAAACTCTCATTCAGCAAACTTCTTGTACAATCTATTATTAATCAAGACATATATGTAATATTATAACACTCTATGTGAAGAGTTGTTTTCTGTATGATATTTTGTGATTTGTTCAAGTTACTATTAAAATAATCTGAAATTAAAAGTAATGGCGCCAAAATCGAAAAATTTTGATGAAATATGATTTAATATAAGATAATGAACAATGATTGAAAAATTCGAAGAAAAAAAATTAATTTTTTTGAAGATTTTTGTTTTCGATTATGATGATTTTCTCACTGATATCATCATTGTCTCTTAGGCGAACTGTTAATATTTTTAGCAGTGTTCGCTTACACAAGGCTGAATTATCATACGTTTCAAACACTACATTTTCGGAATCTTATTCATTCGACGATCCAGGCAGATCTCTTAGCATCCTCAACTGCAATTTTGTTTTTATTCAAGGTTATGGCATTCGATTTAAGGGTAACACTATGATAATAAGCGATTCGAATTTCTTTTCCTGCCAAAATACAGGGGAAACACTTGCTGGTGCCATCCAAGCTGACTGCTCTGTATTAACTATATTTTCGACATGTTTAGCTAGATGCTATTCCAAGCTAGGAGCCCATGATATATATATTCACGCAAGTAAGAACTCATCCATCAAAGAAAGTTGCGTATATAATACTACTAGTAGTTCTGGCACTATTGGCACGATTGTATTTACCGGATCAAAAAATAATTATTTGGTAGATTTAAATACGACAAAAAACTCAATACAAACAAACGGTGTTTTCTTTGAACTTGTCGATAATATGCATATTGAAGCTAAATATTGCATTGTAGAGAATAATACAGCACAATCACTGATCAATTTATTTAAAACACAAAAACAACTTCAAAAATCTGTCAAAATCTTTACAAGCCTGATCCTTAACAACAGCCTGTCCACGCAGATTATATCCGTCACGACATCAACCAAACTCTCAGGCTACAGCGTGTTTATATCCGAAAGTTTGTTCTCGGGCAACAAATTATTCGAGCCTTTGATAATAAGCAGTGCAGCTTTCACAGTTAATATACAAAAGTGCAAGTTCGATGGCCCCGCCATTGACATGTTTAATTACTCGCCTTCAACTCTAAAATCCGATTCTTGGGAAACAGATTATGATTCAATTCAGACAATTCAAATTAGGCCGGTAGAATGCAAGGTTTTCTCACAAGAAGACCCAAACCAACGCAAAAAGCGTGAAATATTGAAGAAAATCGGTATCGGCATCGCATTGACAATAGCATGTTCGATAATCCTCGGGCTTGGCATTTATCTTAGGTATAAATTTAAACATGAGAGGATAACATATCAAAAATGGGTACAAGAAAACTCCGCCATAAATGATATCAACAATACCAGAGTTATTTAAGCTTTATTTAGCCTATTTACTACTGTAATTTCTATGTGTCACCAGAATAAATACTTCTATCATATAAATAATTCTTACTATAACGAAATACGATATTATCTTAATTCTAAAACTAAAGATTTAAAGCATTATCTTGTTGAAACTCTTCATATTCGTGGTTGTTATCCGTATTATCCTGGAGGAATACGATTTTAGGCGGATTTGTTGTTTCATTAATCTTCATATGCAATATAAAATTGTCCGGACCTGATGTATATATAATATTGACGCATCTAATGATAATATCAAGGTTTAAACGAAAAAAATGCATGTTGAAAACAATGAATACATCGAATCGCAAATAAATCGGTGTTTCAGAATACTCATATGATGCTATACCTATTTTCATAAAAAGATTTTATTATTTCCCAATTTTCAACAAGTCATCAAACGAGAAAAATATCAGTGAAAACGTGCAGTATATGAATAATACTTCAGAATAAATGAGATTAAGAATATATTTCTGGAGACTATACAAAAGAACTATTGAAAGACCGTCATTGAAAAATTGTTTGTGCAAAACGTGCATCTCCCAAAAAAATGTAAAGCGTAAAAATACTTTTTGACTATTCTTTTATAATATGCACTATAAGCTTTGTGTCAATATTTTTTAATTTTTGAGAATATATCAACAAGATTTATTTTGTGAAGGAACTTGCCACATTCAATTTTATGCAGGAATTGATTTTTAGATAAAAACAATAGTAATGCATCATACAGCAGTTTGTCATCGATTCGATTTTTGGCATTTTTGAAAGAAAATATTTCATCACAAAAAAAATATCTTTCATATTCTTACTGCAAATCATTATCTGTGACAACATCAAATAAAGATTATATCATGATTTTTGAATACCCCATTTGAATATAATACACATCATTTTATTTTCCAATTCCAATGAACAAGATTGACTCTCTGTACATCGAATCGAGGGATCTAGAGTCCAACGGTGTCATTGGTAGTGGCCAGAGTGGATTAGTATACAGGGTGTATGATAAGATCTACAAAAGAGAGTTTGCATTAAAATCAATTCCATTGACAAAATACAACCCAACTGAGACTGAGTTTCTAATGGAATTAAGTGACCAGAGCATTGTCAAGCTCTACTCCTGTGAGGTATTCAAAGAGAATGCATACATGCTCTTCGAATATTGCCCGCAATCACTGGTAGACTTCCGCGAGATCAACCCAAGAATCCACAAAGACATATTATATTCATACCTCCAGGGTGTATTGAAGTGTGTTAAAGCCTGTCACGATGCCAATATCGCTCACTTAGATATCAAGCCTGCTAATTTCTTAGTTGACAGTTATCAGAGGGTAAAACTCTGTGATTTTGGCTTGGCAATCAGGTGCGAATGTACCAAGCTCAGATATGGAGGCTCCCTCCCGTTCATCGCCCCTGAGATCCTAGAAATGAAGCCCTACGACCCTAAGAAGGCAGATATCTTCTCAGTGGGTGTCACCTTTTTCTTCCTCGTCACTGGCACTTTTCCATGGGATCTATCAAATTCCATCGATTTGTGCAAGAGTGTCTTATTCAAGAAGCCCAGGCTTGAGTATATCAATGACAGGGATTTATTCCAGATTATAAGCGAATGCTTATCTTATGATCCAAAGAAGAGACCAACAGTCGATGAGCTGCTCAAACACTCTATATTTAGCCATATACCAGTCGCAAGATCAAACTTGCCACAAAATTTCCCAAAATTGACTTCGCAATCGAAGATCATCAAAAGAAACACTTTGCTTATAAAACCCAAAGCAAGCCGTCTCAAGATATGATAACCATGCGTCTATGTTGTTTGTAAATTAAACATGTTTTTTATTTTATTTTTGATAATAATTTCCGCAGATGATATTCAAGATATATAAATCGCATGCCACAAAATAAGTGAATAACTGCTAATAAACTCTTAAAAGATCTGAATTAATAATAAGATAGAAATTTATAATAACAAACAGAAAATGGAGAGAGCTTCATGAAGCTTAAAACATGCAATCTTCGATCAACGCAAGGTTATTGAGGTCAAAATCATCTTCTAGAAAGAAATTATCGAATATTGTATCAGATTCGCACTGAGCCGATTCGGCCTGGTTGGAAACTGATCCATGGACAGGAGCTTGGCTCATTGTCTGAGTCTCCTGGGCTTGATTTTCAATTGAAGATGGAGCTTCAATAACGAAAGTAGGAGAAGCACTTGGTGTGCTTTCAATTGATGAGTTATATTCGGAAGTATTTTCAACGGTTATTGGGGCTTTTCTCGAAGTTTGGGTTCCATTTGTATTGTTATGGGTATAAACCTTGTCATGGCGGCATAAGAGACGGAACCTGTTCTTAGCCATGATAGCTGTACGTCCTGGAAGATTCTTTGCGATTGTAGACCAATGATTGCCGAGTTCACGCTGAAGTTTGAGGAGAAGGTCATCTTCTTCATTGGACCATGCAGAGTGGCATACATCGGGTGACAGTGTTGAGAGCCATCTTTCTCTGCATTGGCGACCATTGCGGCCAGGAACATGTTGTGCGATGAAGTCCCAACGTGAGGAGCCAAATCTAGCTACAACAGATGTTAGCAATTGATCTTCCTGTTGTGTCCACTTAACCTTGCACACTTTCATATCGCTGCTTGCCTCGGAGAGCACGAATTGATTCATGTCCAACAAACAATGACAATAGTTATATGTTTGACGGTTTTTGATGCCAGATTTTAAACAATGTAAACGGAAATTTTAAGCCAATTTTGCCGGATGACATGTTGTGATGCTCTCAAATACTTCATTGCAAATAATTCCAAAAACTGGATATTTGAGATCTTATAGCCAAGCTAAATTCAAAAATCAAACAAAATCAAAGATTCATCGAAATGGCTTCGGTAATAATCTTTTGAAAACTGGCATTATTCACATGTCACTGATTGTCATTTTTTTAAATTCTGAGAGTTTTATCGTTTTTAGTTGGCAAAGAAAACCGTTTATCATGTCACAGTTGGCAATATATTGGAGCACCGGAATTTTATATAAAATGAGCGTTAAATTTTGGATGTTTCTTCATTAATTCGTCTTGTCTGGCTTAACCCTTGATTTCTTTTTTTGTATTAGTAAAGAAATGTCATTGTTTTAGAATTTTGCTTTTACAACAAAAAATAATATCTTCTTTAGTAGTGTATTAAAATTGTAGGTTAAATATAATCCGATTTCATTGAAAAACCTGATCAAAGCAATTAAATTATGAAATGATCGTATTTGGAAGTCGTAATATTGATGAGAAAGATCTAATGCTTTAATACATAATATTCTTTACCGTATTTAACATAATAACAAAATATTAATTACTCTTTCTTTTTCTTTGTTGACTTTGATACAGTCTCTTTCTTTGGACGATCTCTGTTCCTGTAGACTTTCTTGTTGACGTACACGTATGTGACTTTCTTCTTTATCTTTGGCGTCTTTTTGATGACTTCTTCTGGACATTCAACGAGAAGATTTGGAACAATTGATAGTTTCTTTTTCTTGGCTCCTTTAAGGATTAAATCATCATCACTATCTCCATCTGACTCAACTGGGTCATCTGGTTCGAGTAATTTTGCTTTTCTGTTCTTATAGAAATTGAGTAACTCTTTTTGGTCTCCTTGGTTAGTGAACATGTTGGAAACAGCAATTGCGAGCTGCCAGCCTAAAGTTGTCGGATATAATTTTGTTGGAATCGAAAAGTCCTCCAAACGCCTCATATACTGAGGGAAGTGGTATGTAATGTAATCTATGACTGCTTTGATTGACGTTTCTTTCTCGTGCTCCGTGATTTTCTTCCATGGAGGAGTTGTAACAAGTGGAAACTCGGAAATTGAGCAAAGGAATATATCTATCTTAGGGAAGAAGACATCAGCAAGTTTTGTCTCCCATTCAGGAGGCGCGTTAATGAAAAATCTTTTATGAATAATTGTTTTGCATGCATGATAAACAATTTGGTATGGAATTGCAAACTTGTTGCCCTTGAAAACCTTTTTGACGTATGTGCGAATCAAATGGCGCGTGAAAACAGAGGCGATCAGATTCAAAACTCTTTCTCTGTTGTTATCTACGAGAATTGAGTATGATCTGATCATGGCCAAGATCAAGAAAATTTCGTTAGGAATGAGTGTAACTGAATTTATTATGTATTTGATTGTAGAGAAGAAAACATTTTTCGTATCTTCATTTAGAGCTCTTAAGTCCAAATTAGGACGATCGTTGATGTATTTGATCAATTTGTTAGTAAACATTTCGTCATAACCACCGCTGACGTTGTCGACGATAACTTCCATCAAATAATAAGTCAATGACCTTCGAGACTTCAAGTATGCGATCCTTCCTTCGCATTTATTTAAGTCTGTAATAAGAATTAAGCTGAATAAAGCCATGCAAGAGTGATAGCGATGATAAATATTATAAATCATTGGAAGAAGAGATCTAATTGTGTCAACATCGCCGTATATGCATGCAAGAATTGCTGATGACACAGGTGAATCTGGTTTAATCAACAATTTGGCGAAATCATTTAAGAAAGACGATGGATATGGACCCTGCGGCGGGCACAAGAACGGATTATTGCGTAGTGTCGGATGGCTTGTAATTGTAGGCCAGAATTTCAATGAAGATAAGTCATCTAGTTTAAGACCAAAAATTTTATTTGATCCATTGTAGAAAAAAACGACACCATTTGACTCATCTGTCTCAATGCGTGTGATTCCTTCTAAGCGTGACATCGTGTTATCAACGATATTATATACGTTAGCATTTAATGTAGCAACAACTTGTAAGAAAACGCTGGAATTTGGCTGGCCTTCGACTTTACCTTTGCCAACTGCGATAGTATGGAAGTTTGGATCGACTTTTGACCAAGTTAAAGCAAAAATACCATCAGAAATCCATTTCATGAATGTTTGCGGTGTTGTTAGTCTTTTTGTGATCTCAACGAAGAAGTTGAAGATTTCTGGGATGAATTCGTTGCTCTTTTTAACAACTGGTGGCCAAATTCTGCTCAAATAAAGGGCAGAATCATTACTGAAGTGGTGCCTTACGACACTGACCATGGACTTTATGATTTCACTTGGGTTGTAAACGATTGCGTCGAAGTTATACCTTTCCATGATATCAATAATTTCTTTCTGAATCTGTTTGATGTCTTTCTGTGTCATGGACTGAAGGTTCTTGTAGTCGCAATTGATTACAGACGCTTTGATATTATCCATCAGTCTCAGATAGTCTATAAAAGGCACAACATCAGTCATTTTATTACGAATGTGGATACAAAAAAACCTTAAAATGTAAAGTATCAAAATCTGTTTTAATTATGTAATCTAATCACATTATAAATTTACTGCGATGTCAAAAAATATTGTTTACATGTCAAAAATCAATTTTTCTGTTATTTATTATACATATTTTAGAATAATATGACCATACATAAAAATTAAATGCAGCGGTTTACTGTCAAATTATTTCAAAGAAAATCAATTGATTTCTAACATACATTGGAAATTCTTTAAGTCGGAATGATTTAACTTTTTCTCCGGTAAAAGTACACATTTATGCGAAAATTTCACACTCACTGCCAATATCTTGTTCAAATCTTGAATATTTTGGCTATTTGACACGAGTAATATGTTAATAAACCATAATGAATCGCATTGCATTAGTTAAAGCATCGATTTATTAGGCATTTTTTTCGAAAATCTAAATTATAATATAAAATTAGACATTTTTTCTAGTCATTTTTTTCAATTCTCATTTTTGTTCTTTTAAAAAAACCAGTTTCTAGGGATATTGGGCAGTGCAATGATGTTTTATGTGAGGATATGAGTCATGTTCAGTTCAATTTTGTATAAGGTAGAAAAACAGATTCATATCCTGAATAAGATTAACCATAGTTTACAATGTTTACATTAAAAATAGCTTACGTAAAAGCAAGCCAGTAATATCCAACACTTTCTATAACTCAACGGCGATTCTTAAATCATCTTCATCTGAATCTTCGTGTTCATTGTCGAGTATTGGTGGATACTTGTGATCAAAGAGTACCTCTTCTTCTGCATACTTGATGTCTTTGTTCACTTATCCACATTTGTCGCAAATGAAATAAATTAACATAGCGAGAACGAATACTACAGCCGAGATAATAAAGATTACTCAGCCGTTTGGACTGAAAATAACGGAGACCATCGCTACAACAATTACTGAAGAGATATGCAAATATGGATATCAGAAGGCTTTTGAGATAAGATCCTTATCTATACTGTATCCGCGCTTCTTCAGTTTGAATCTGAAATACATCTGAGAAATAATTATTCCAATTCACATCAATGTTCCATTAAAACCACTGATACCGAGCAAGGAACCGTAGAATGAGATGTATCCTTCACCAAAAACGCCGAGAGATTGGGAAAGGAAGCCAAAAATGAAAACAATCCAAATGAAGAGGGAATTCTTGTTAAGGTTCGATAACCAAGCAGGTGCAAGTCCTTCTCTGCTTAATCCGTAAATACATCAGACTTTTCCATAAAGACCGGAGTTGGCGCACGAGAGAGCAGCAACAAGTGTCACGAAAGTGAAAAGTTGGCTAGGCCACTTCATATTGTACGAAGTTAAAGCGTATGCGAAAATACTTTCGTTTAATGTTGCCTTTTCATAAGGAACAATGAGAATGAGGGCAAGAATTGGTATCAGGTAGATCAAAATGATTCTCGTGGCGACTTTCTTGCATGCCGCTGGAATATTTTTTTCTGGATTGTCTGTTTCTGCAGCTGAGAGGCCAATAATCTCAGATCCTTGGAAATTGACAAGTACTAAAATCATAACAATGTCTCCGTTAGGGAATAACCTGTGAGTTAAAGAACCTTCGCCTTGTGCAATGATTTTTCCTCCGATGAAGCCAACTTCTTCATCTGTGAATGAATGGACTTTCTTACCTATGACACCAACCCAAATAAAGAAGGCAATGACAACAAATAATGCAATTACTGCAATCTTTGCAATAGCCATTGCGCTTTTATCATGGCCAAACCAGGTGACCTTGAAATGGTTTATAATGGTCAAGTCAAATCGTTTAATGATGTTTTCAAGTCAAGTCCTTAAAAGGGCGAGACTTTTTACGATACCAATATATTCATGATAAGATTAAAAATAGCATAGTTTTGGAAAATTTTGTTTTGTGAAAATTTGAAAAGAGCTTTCAAATATTGAAAAGTTTATTTAAAAAATATTCTATACTTGTAAATTTATGACAACTTATAGAGTTTTATTGAGAAACTTTTCTTACTACTAATTAAAATACATGAATTTGGATTTTCATTTTTAATTTATGGCAATTTCTTGACTATTGCACCTAATATCTCGTCTTAATTCGATATCACCAGGTTTTGGAGAATTATCGCTAATTTCTATGGATTTATCCAAATTTTATTAAACATTATAGATGATGCTTCTACATCAATATTTTAATAAAATTATTAAAAAAGATGATTCCAATTTTTCCAGAGCATTTGATACCATTCAAAAAATCCACCGTTAAATATGCTATTTCGAATTATAAATCCATTAATGTGAATGTTTACAATATTTGAATGCATTATCAATTTGAAAGCAATTAACTTTTACATAACGACGAGGTAAAATTTTGACACACGAGCGAAAGATGAACCATTTTCTTTTGTTGACTATAATATTCGAGATTTTGAAAATTTCTTTGTCATGTAAAGTTTAAATTTTTGACGGATCCCTCTGAAGGATTCTCATCCAAATGCAATCCTTTTCCCGAAATATAGATCAAACGTTGTAGTAGTGTAGATTGATGAAATATCAAATGAAAGATCTAATACATTTTCAATTTGAAGGATCAAATCAATATGAAAACCAACAAATTTCTGTCAACATCATCAATAATATGCAACAATATATCATTCTCTGTAACAAACACAAGTGTTACGTTAAAATATCTTTTCAAAGTAAGTCAATCATGGATAATATCTATTAAATTCAGATCGAATTATATATATACAACATAAAAGAAAGAATCACTGCGTGTATTTTAAATAAAACAGTTTCAAAACATGAATATTGCTGATTTAATATTGGTGATTTTTCTTTCATAATATCATAACATATACACTCCTTACAATCCATATATTTCATGGTTTAGTTAACAACTCTGGAAATTGCATAAATGAAGAAATTATTAATTCAATTTCATCCAATATATCGTTTTGGACGCTATGTGTTAAATATTTTGCAGTATGAATGGAATTAAATAGTTTGGGCATAAAGAAATATAAACAATACGAATGATTTTATCGAATAAAATTAATTTTGACATGTAAAATCAACTATCTGACAAGCTGACAAATAAAATAATGTCGTCTTCTGACGACGAGCTTCCATACGAGAAAATCCTCGGAATGAAGAAAACAGAGAACAGAAGTTATGAATATTTGGTGAAATACAAAGGAAAATCATACCAAAAGCTTGAATGGGTCCAAGATTCGAAAATTCGCAGATTTCCAGAAGGACAGAATTTCATTGCGAGAGCAAATCGCACGGGAATCAAGACAGAACCTCCTTTCTATGATCCTGAATACGAAATAATCGATAAAATCGTTGCAGAAAATAATAACAAATTCCTCGTTAAGTGGAAAAAGCTTGGTTATGACCAATTAACCTGGGAAACAGAAGTCTCGCAGTTGGAAATCGATCGTTATCGCGATTTATCTCTCGAAACTCTTCCAACTTTGGACGAATCAATGCAAAGAACATTTCAATTTCCACAACAAACGAATTGCGCGCTTTCATCACACGAGCTAATCACATATAATTACTTGAAATCGCAAATTCTTTCCGAAAGTTCGATAAATATAACTGACAAGTATTGTTTTCGATCAATTCGCGCTATTTCGGCAATAATTTCTGATTTATTGCTCTGTCCACAAGAAAAAGGACCATTTTTGATTATTTCTGCATATGACGAAATCGAGCTTTTTAACGTTGCTTTACATGAACTTTCTTTCAGGAATCATCCTGTTTGCTACGCTGGCTCGAAAGACAGCAAATCTAAAATGAACGAACTCGATATGATTTTCGCGCCTCACGTTTTGAAATATAACGTCATGATTACTACACCAGACATGTTCGTATCTGAACTGGAATATTTCAAGAACATTTCATGGAGATTATTAATCGTTAATGATAATAACAACACAATAAATCGTCGCCATTACAAAGAGATGGAAAAACTCGAACTATACAAGAAAGTTAAACTCGAATACCAAAGTTTATCAACTACTCTACCAGGAATCAACAAAATCGTTGAAGATTGCTCAACGAAAGAAATCAAGCAGTTATTGACGGAAGAGGAACAAGCAGCAGCTGACAGACTCAAAAATGTTGTCGATCCTATCATGCAGGGCCAGCATAAGCGTGGAGCAACGAATTGCAAGAATTTCACAGTTAATTGCCCAATAAACAACATTCAGAGCTTGGCAATACAAAGAGCAATCAAGGAAAACAAAGAGAATATCGCGCAAAACGATTTTTACTACTTAGCTCAAAAAATATTCAGATGCATTAATCATCCATTGATTGCTTACGGAGACATTGATGTTGACAATGTCAGCTCATCTACAAAGATGCAGGTATTGTTAGAAATGATAGGTAGATCGATTGATGAAGGAAAATCAATTGTTGTGATATCACAATTCATTACTTTTATTGATATTCTCGAAGACATTTTAAGACAAATGAATATATCATGGAGGAGATTTACACGTGGCGATGCATCAGCTGAAAATGGCTCAGAAGTTTTTATCGAGGGCGAAATTTCAGTTTTTCTCTTCGACAGCAGGCTTTCTCGCGAAATTGACATTCCTCTACATATTATAGACACAGCAGTACTCATTGACGAGCCGCAAACAGTTTGGATGAATATTTTGAGAACACACAGAGAGGGAAGAATTTCTGTTTCAAAGGTCTCAGAGATATATAGACTGGAAGCATCTGATTTATTCGAAGACAAATTATTTGCGATTTGCAATGATTATAACTCCCCTCAAATGGCGAATATCGAACAAATCTGCAGAAAGGCGGCTATCACGGCCATGGTTTTCCAGCCAATTCCAACACCAGACCAGCTCTTGAATCTGGCATCACTAGAATCTGCCAAGGCATCATTCAAAGGCGACGACGGTTTTGACATCAAAGAATTTTGGCAAATTCTGTTCAACGAAGAAGATAATTCGTTCAAATTCGATCCACCGCAGTTGGATCTTTTAGCCAACAAGCCACCGAACAAGAAGTGGACAGTTGCGGACAGAGAAATCTTGATGAGATGGATCAGAAGAGTTGGCTCGAACAGGTCAAAAGATTTAATCAAACTTTCGAGATTGAATTACACTCCAGAAGAAATCACTTTGGCTACTAAAGCAATCATCAGAGAGACCCTCAAGTTGGCTCAAAGCTTAGCAGCATTTCCAGTTGCTAGGTCACTATTGAGCCAAGATACAGACGAAGACATCAAAGCGCAGAAAAGTTTCATGAATGAAAAACCTTTCTCAGATTTACTTTACATAGACAAACTTAAGAACGACGCGATTCCATTTTTAAGACATCTCGAGTGTTTGTTCTACATCTGCTCTTTGTTTGAGAAGAACCCAGAAGGCTGGATGCAGATCCCGCCTCTTAAACTTGCCGGTGCAAGTCCAGCGCAAATATGGGGCGAAAACATGGACAAAGCTTTGCTTTATGTAAACTATAAATACGGTTTCGGAGTCTATGATCATGTCGCTGACTCCAATATTGACTTAGTTCCAATATTAGGAGATGGACAGCAAATCACTGACCACATCAAACTCGATGAACGTGCGCAAAGACTTTCTGACTCAGCGAAACGTCTGCAATTGAGCGATGACAAGGTCATTGAGTCTTTAGTCCAGCTAAATTACGAAGGCTGGAAGCCGGAAGAAATGTCTAGAGTTATACAGTTCGTGTTGAAGTACGGCTTAACGACACCAGATGGGGAGAAAAATTACGACATTATCAAAGAACAAACAAACTGCGACCATTCAGTTACTGAGATCCAAGAATACATAGATTTCGTGCTCGCTGCTTGCGAGAATCCTCAGCAGATTGTCGGCAACATGATCTACAACACAGGACAGAAAGTTCTGCAGAGAATCAGCGCGATGCAGAAATTACACGCTATGCTAAAAGAACTCGATGAAACTACAGGACCAATATTCTTCGAAAACGCACCAAAATGGAGACAAGCACCACCTCAGTGGACACCTGAGCTCGAATATTTATTCTTCTTGGAGGTAGCAAAGAACGGTTTCGGTGAATTAAACACAATTTTCACGACAGAAAAATTCAAGAACGTTTTCGAGAAGGAGCCGCCATCTTTCATGACAAACGATCACTCAGTTGCAAAGAGACTTGAAGCTCTTGATCAGTTCAGAAACTCAGCCAGCAAACCACTCGACAAGAAGAAGCCTAAGACTGAGAAACATAAGAGATCCGAATCAGCAATTGCTCCTAAACCAGTCACTGTTTCTGGCCTCGCTGAACTCGAGGACGGAGAAATCGAGTATCCAATCATGATAACTCAGTCCAGCTTCGTGCTTAATATCGGCCATGTCGTCTATGACAGACCAGGGTGGCACACGGCGAGATATATCTACCCCGCTGGCTTTAAGACAGTCAAACAGTTTGCTTCAGTTAAGAATCCAGAAGAACGCGTGAACTGGATTTCGGAGATTTGCGATACAGGAAAGAAAAATCCTGTCTTCAAAGTCTACATGGAGGATGATCCAAAGGTCTGCTTCACTGCTGACTCACCGTCATCTCCGTGGGTAAATGTCTTGAAGGCTGTTTCAGAAGCGAAGAAATCGAAGACAAAAACAAATTCGATTTCCGGCCCAGACGCTTTTCTCCTCACAGCGCCTGTTGTTACTTATCTTATACAAAATCTGCCTAATGCGAATAAGTGCACGAACTATGTTTTCAAGGAGATTAAGGGTGCACCAGCGAAACCTGTGAAAATTGCTAAAACAGAGAATAATGATGATGGAGTTGTTCACACAGGAGAAACAGCAGAAGTTGAAGCAGAAATCGGTTCTAAATCTCCGAGCAGGCCAAGCAGGAGGATCACACTTAGATCAAAGCATGGTGAAGACAGCTTGGATGACCTCAGCGATATCGGAATTGCGGCATCAATTCCTAAGAGAGTCCACAAGAAAGTTCAAAGATTCAGTTCGAGTGATTATGATGATCTCGAAGAAGACCTCGATGATAAAGAAATGGAACAATATGACGACGATGACAGGGATGCGGATATATCAGATGATCTTGATGATGAAGATGATTATGAATAAAGTTAATTTCATGGTTTTATTTATTAAATTTCATCACCAGATGATGCCAAAAATGATTTTTTTTTTTAAACCAAGATCGGATCATCTTCATTTTCATGTTTTAATAAGTTTGCAAGCTTTAATAAAGATACATCAAAAGTGATTCATGCATTAATGCTTATTATTGAGAATAATATCAAAGCTTTAATGTTTTAAAATTATTTATGCATGCTCTCCAAAATCTAGTATATAGACATTTATTCCAAGAGCTGTAGAATAATTTTGGCATAAGATGTAAATCTATTTATGCAATGAAAATGAATTTTGGATAATTTTTGAAGCATCGAGTATTCTACGGACTTGTTGCAGTAAATCAAAATTTTATTCAAATAATGCAGCTATTTATCATGTGGTGGAGGACAGATCTTTGAAATTTTATTTGAACAATTTCAAAAGTTTAGTCTGGCCTCAATTTTGATTGAAATTCGGTATTTTTAGACCTTATATATTCTCATTCTTTAATTAAATGCATAAAAAACTGACAAAATTTTTAATGACGAATAAAAGAGCAGAAGCATTGATTGCTGAGGCCGAAAAGTGTCTTAAGAAGTTCTTTGGATCCAAGAAGGACAAAGCTTACGACGCAGCAGAGAAGTTTGCTCAGGCTGCAAACCTCTATAAAATCGATAGAAACTTTGCTAAATCCGGTGACTGCTATTTCGCGGCAGCGAGCTGCTTAAAGGATGCTGGAGATCTCAACAGTGCCTCTTCACATGCCCAAAACGCTGTTTTTATGTACTTTAAAGCTCCAGATGGTCTTGAACAAGCTACAAAAGCCTTAAACATGTCGAATGACATCTTGTGTGAGCTCAATCAGCCAGCCAAGTCTGCTCAATTGATCATGAAGCAAGCAGATTTGCTCGAAAAAGAAGGAGCCGCTGATTTAGCTTATCAAGCACTCGACAGAGCCCTCAAAGTCATCGAAGGAGCCCAGCAGGTCGACACCCTTGAGGCCCAAATCTACGAACATCAAGCTTATTTATTATGTGATAAAGAAAAATACAAAGATGCAGCAGATAAGTTCATGCAAGTTGCCATGATACGTAACAGGACAGCTTTGACGCAGACATCTGCCCAGAACACATTTATTATTGCAGAATTGGCAAGACTTGCAGCTGGCGACATCCAGGGAGCACTTAATGAATACCCGAAGATCTGCAATGAATGCCCATCAATTACTGTCAATTTTGAAGGTAGATTCTTGAATGAAATTATCGATGCAGTTAGAAACGATACATCTAAGTTACCAAAAGCTGTTAAATCTTACAAAGAGTGCCACGAAAGAGCTAAATGGCTCGATGACATTCTTGAGAGACTTATGCACTTTGATGAGCTTAAGATGCTCTAAAATACATAATATTTTGTTGTTAATAACACTGCTGACCTAAACATGATGAAATATTATTGAAATTAAAGATTTTTTTTTGATCAATATTTCTATAATAATACAAAAGAATTGATGCATGATACTAAATTAAAGTCGATATATTTGCTATTTTCATCTATAAAGTCATGATCTATAAAAATATAAAAAATATCAAGATAAAAACGAATTATACGGAGTTAGTCACATATGGATATTACAGGTAGTATCAGCATTGCTTAAATGTCATATTTTTCACTATGATTCCTTTTCAACTTAGCTATGTATATAATCAAAATCAACAATAAAAATTTTTGAGATATTTACAAGAAATTTACCAAATATTTACAAAACCCTTAATAAGAAAATGATTATTTAGACATTGAATAAGCGGAAAATTAAAATTAAAAATTATTATGGGGTTATACCTAAGTTTTGGCGGTCAAAAATTTTAATTTACCAAAGTTTTGCCTAGCAATATGTAGGAATAGCGAGGATAAATGTAAATCGTGTGATGTGCGTGCGTGTCTGTGCTTGTAAGATTTTTGTTATTTTTTAAGGATAGTATTAAACAGATAATATTTTTATATAAAGAAAACCGAGTCAGGACAAAATTAATATAATTATTAATTTCATTTATCCCAACGGAAGTAATATAATATGATTATAAAGCCGTAAGTCCCTTGTGTTCAGCAAGCTCTGGATCAAGCTTTGGTGTTCCATCAGCGTTGTTCGATGAAGATGTAGAGCCAACAGAGATATGGATGCTCTCAGACTCATCGATCTTCTGTGGATACTTGATGTCGAAGAGAATTTCTTCTTCAGAGTACTTCAAGTTCATATCGATCTTGCCCAATGCCTTGAGGATGAGGTAGAGCGCGCACGTGATTACGAAGATGGCTAATGAAATTACGAAGATAATCCAGCCACCGTCACTGAAGATGAGGGAGATCATGGCAGCAATCTGAACTATGATAGAGAAGATGTGCAAGTATGGATAAAGCATTGCACGGTGTTCCAAATCCTTCTTGGCATCGTATCCTCTCTTCTTTAACATGATTCTGAAGATGATTTGAGAAACAATGATACCGACCCACATTAATGTGCCTGTAAATCCGGAAATTCCAAGTAATGAACCATACAATGATGCAGAACCTGAACCAAAGACACCCAATGTCTGGCTTAAGAAACCGAAGATGAAGACAATCCAAATGAAGACGAGTGTAAAGACTGTTGCGTTGAAAGGTGAAGCGTATTGATTCAAATTGGACAAAAACTTTGGCGCTAAGCCTTCTTTGCTGAGACCGTAAATGCATCTGACTGTACCGTATAAACCACTGTTAGCGCAGGAGAAAGCTGCGATCAATGTAACGAAAGTGAAAAGATGTCCTGCCCATTTGAGACCGTAAGACTTCAAAGCGAAAGCGAAAATAGACTCTTCGAGGTTAGCAATGTGGTGTGGGACGATCATAATGAGGCAAAGAATCGGAATCAAGTAAATCAATAAAATTCTTGTAGCAACTTTCTTGCAGGCGGCTGGAATGTTCTTCTTTGGGTCTTCTGTTTCTGCAGCAGAAAGGCCTACGATCTCAGATCCCTGGAAGTTGACCAAAACGAAAATCATGTATGTAACCATGATAACATAACCATTCGGGAATAATCTCTGAGCCAAAGAGCCTTCACCCTCTGTGATGATCTTTCCACCGATGAATCCGACTTCTTCTTCAGTAAATGGATGTTCTTTCTTTCCAATTACGCCGACCCAAATGAAGAATGCGACAATGACGAAGAAAACGATAACTAAGATCTTAGCGATAGCCATGGCACTCTCGACGTGTCCGAACCACTTGACTTTGAACATATTGATCAATGTAAGGAGAACTAAGCAAACTGAGCCCCAAACGAAGTCACTCCATGCGCGATTCTTGAAAGGAATGGTGTAGTATGTGTTCATGAATGTAGCGAAGGCTAAGCACTCAGAAGGAACGTAAACAACCCAGTTGATCCAGAATGACCAACCAATTCCTGCGGAAAGTGTGTTACCGAGGAACTCTTTGTTGTAAGCGACGAAAGATCCGTGTCTTGGAAGGTTAACGAGAAGCTCAGAGAAGGACTGCATGACGCCAAAAACGCAGATACCGGCAACGAAATATCCAATTAAGACAGGAAGAGCGCCCATTTCGGAGAAAGTAAGGCCTAAGCCCAAGAAATAGCACGAACCAATGATACCACCCAGTGAAATCAATGTTACGTGCCAAGATAAGATACCTCTTGAAAGTGATTGGGGCGGCCCGTCGTTAGTGCTTTTACTTTCTGTGCCTTCTGTTGCCGGAACATCAGCCGGATGAATGTCTGCTGTGTGCGGAACAGCTTCTTCTAATGATTTGAATTCGGTCGTTGCAAAATCAGTATTTTCGTGACTGCTGATTGGAATGGATGAGAATGACTCAGGGTCAACGATTTGCTCGCTTGGAATATTCACCAGCTCAACTTCATGTTCCATTTTATTAGTTTAAAAAAAATGAATTTAGAAATTGACAATATTCTATGCAAAAGTAGCCTTTGGTCCTCAATTTTTCTAAAAGTGCCAACAGTTTTATCACAAATGATTTAACCTCGAAACACACACCATTCGATTCCCCTAATTTAGTGATATATAAATTTTCCATTTTTAACAATATTGTTCCACATCGTTAATTTTTATTTTTTCTGACAACAATAGCCAATTCGCCCTTTTATTGCCATATGAAATTTTGTGTTATTTGCAGCCATTATCTACGGTACAGCAGAATTTCATAAAATGATTTTGCAAAATTCATCTTTTTGATTTTTAACATAAAAAATTTTAGTACCTACGTATAAGGGCTGTTTTTCTGATGTATAGATTTTATCGTTAAAGATACTGAATTGATTTTGCTGAACTTGATTTTATTTATTTATGTCTGAAATTGGCTGTTTTTAAATCATTTAGAATTTATCGTTAAAGCTATTGAATTGATTTTTTTTTCATTGAAAAGTTTCATTCAAAACAAAAAATTTAAAAAATTTCTCATAAAAGATTTACTCTCAAAACGTTGCATAACATTAAACATTTTAAATTCCAATCATCGATTTTTTGAAATGGAGGATTTGGATAAGTCACTTGGCTGACTCTTTATTGAGCGCATAACAAAATAATATCATCATTGTGATGATTTGAAGATAATTTGCGAGAAAACGAAGAAAATTCTTTTTTTCAAAATCCATATTGTTTGTTTAAATCGTTTTTCTTGTTTACCTCAAAGAGAATATTAAGATTATCCAATAATTTTGGATCTTAAAAATTGAACGTAAATTTTTTTTTAAGGGTCCGCTCCGGCCAAATAGCGGTCTATCGTCGTGTTTTTATTTTTCATGATTTTAACCTATTTTGGT
>MRSU01005165.1:0-41172 GCA_008369845.1 Trichomonas gallinae
AATAAGGTTCCCAAAATCTGACAAAAAGTGGCAATAAGGTTAATATGTCACTTTTTGATGTTCTATTTTGTCCCGGACTCGAGGGCCTGATGAATTCGGATCAAAAAAAATTATCCAAGGTAAAGTTTTCTTTCTATTGTATATTCTTAAAACACTTCAACATTATATCTCATTTATTATATTATTTCGGTAATGAATCTTAATTTTAATAGATTCAAAATAAATGTGATGCAAACAAACTCATTTCGTTTTAAGAATAATTTCATCTGATTATACCGGGAAAATATATAATGTTGAGAACAAGCATTTCAAACTAAATCATTTTTTCTCGATATTTTTTCATTTATATAATTCATTTTCTACACTGAAATGATTTGTGTTGAGTTTCAATAAGTTTTGAATATAATACAAGCATTTCATGCAATATAATTTTTTTCTCGATAATTCCTCGTTTAAGCCATGGTTTTGATGATGTATATACAATATATATTCTACACCAAAATGACTTTTGTTGACTAATACAAACATTTCAAGTAATAAATTTTTTTGATTAATATACATAACAAACAATTTAGAATTAATATAAATAAGGTTACGCTTTTGGTTGGATGGTTTCACCTTTCTGATAAATACTGGATTTCTTAGCAATTGGGAGTAGGATATATGAAAACAGAGCTGCAGCTCCTAATATTGAAATAGATCGGAATAATGGTTTCAAATTATCGGCTTCGCTAACATCTAAGAAGACTGCACGGCGTTTTAGTGGACGATTTATTATTATATCTATTATTGGTTCTTTTGATGGTATGTTTACACATGTGACCATTAATGTATCATTGTATGCTGATATAATCTCTTTGTTTTCTAAAAATGTTTTATCAAGAAACAAAAATCCATCTGTGATGCTGAATTCCTCACCCATTGAGTTATTCATGAATGTACATAACGTAAACGACGCATTATTGTAAACTGTTTGAATCAGAGCTGATAATTTATTTGAGCATAAATTATGTATATATAGCGAATTAGTATCCGAAAATGTACTTCCATCTATGAAATATACTGCGACGGAATGGGCTTTTGATTTGATAAAAGCTGATGATTTTTTAGAAATCGGGCAATGTTTGTAAACAGCAACACCACCGAGTGACTCACCCTCACATCCATAAAAGTAGCAGTGTTCGAAGTTGATTGATGAGTAAGATGCATATAGAGCGCCAGAAGTTTGTGTTGCGTAGCATCTAGAGAAGTTTGTTGCAAGGAAATCAGTGCTACAGTTGTTCATTGCAACTGCTCCGCCATTTTTAGCTTGATTGTTAGAGAATACAGAATCTTTAACAATGAATTGGAGGTAAAACGCATAAATGGCGCCATCTAAGTCGGTTATAATGAAATCAAATAACGTATTTTTCAATATATTTGTAGTGTTTGTGACAATTAAACGATCTGAATAAGTGCGAATTTCATCTGAAGAGAGTTTGATTTGATTTTTAAGTTTAGTGAAAATGCTTGACTTAATTTCTATGTTTTTATCATTTAAATTTAACGAAATTCCTGGAATTTCTGCAAATTTCGATTTGATTATTCGAAAACTTGCGCTTTTATGATTCGATGACTTGTCAAATCCATTTAGCATTTGTTTATTATCGAAAAATGATTCATATGAATGCGAAAATTCAACGAGAAAAAGAAACAAAAACATATTATAAATTAACCTTAATATCACTTTAAAAAAATTAACCTTAATATTAAAAGTGACAAAATGACTGAAGAAAATCAATTTGATGAGAAACAACTGCATTCTATAACAGCAGAACACAAAGATAACAACTTCGAAGGTATCTTTTTCAGTATGTCTCAGATTCTTAACAATAAAAATCCAGCAAATTTAAATATAATCAAAATTATTCCATCAGATACGATTAACGTGAATTATACTCACGTAATTGAGAAAGGATACAAAAGCCATTGGTTCTCATTTAGAAGCAACCCATGGTTAAAATTTGATTTTAATAATATCAAAGTTAAAATCTCAGGATACTCACTCAAAACATATTCTGGTGGAGAAAATTACGCTCACCTAAAATCATGGGATTTGGAAGCGAGCAATGATGATCAAAATTGGATAAATCTTCATTCAATGAGAGATACAACAGATATTAACTCTGATAGTGCTGAAAAGTACTATGATGTAGTTTCAGATACATTTTATAGATATTTAAGAATTAAGATGATCGGGCCAAGCTGGGCTGGCTCAGATTTCATGGTTATACGCAACTTTGAGATCTTTGGCTCTACTCAATGATCATTTTTGTCTGTTTTTAATACTAAAATAACATTATTCAAAAATATTATTCAAAAGTTGCTGATTTGATTCTATATTCTAAAAATACCTTTATTTCTATGATTGTAAATAATGACAGTCAAAATAAACTAAAAATATATAATATAAACTAAAATTACTGAGCTTCCTCAAGGACTTCCTCTTCTTCCTCCTCAACGAGTTCTTCGAAGTCACTAGCATCGACGAAATCGACTGGTTCTTCTCCAACTTCATCGAGAGCTTCTTCGAACTCTTCTTGGTTAAGATTGTAGATTTCTCCGTATTCACCAGCCTTAAGACGACGCTTAAGTTCTTCCTGGACTGAGTATTCGACATGAGCAACATTAAGAGCACGTTGTTCACGTGTCGCGTTACGACGCTCGATCTTCTTTTTGATTGGTAATGCCTTAACTTGTCCTTCTTTCTTACGATTTTCGCGCATATTATTAAGTGTTTCTAATAGACGGCCATATCTAAACTTAACTTTGTCGATATTCCATTCATCCCACCACTGCATTTCAGATTCGATAATTTTGAACGCTTCTTCTGGATTTTCAGGTAATACTGTTTTTTGCCACAATCTACTAGGCATATGTGCTCTTTCTGCTGTTTTCGTCTTAAGAATGAGTTTACCCTTCTCGAGTACGACTGTGCCGTACTGCGAGTTCGCGAGTGCGCAAGATTTTCTATCGCATAAACCTGTAACGTTGTCTTCATGTCTGCAGAAAATAAGGGTATCTGTCTTCACCCTGTAGCAGCAATTCTCGAAATTCAAAATCTCCCAAACAAGAGCGTCAGAAGTTCCACACGCCATTTTGGTCCTCTGTTTTTATTGAGACACTTCTAAAATCTTCGCAATTTTTTTCATTAGAACACATCCTTACTTCTCACTAAACAAAAATATTTTCTAAATTTGGGAAAATTCCCAACTTTTCAAAACAAAAATTTTCAAATCATTGTGAAATCTTATTTCATTCATTTCAATCATTGGCACACATTTATTTAGTGCGATATATCCCATTGAATTTGTTCAAAATTACATTATTTTTCAATTTTTTAGTGAAATCTTATTTTATTGGTTTCAATTATCAAAGCAACTATATTTCGTGTGAAATTTGCCAATAAATTTGTTGAAAAATTGCAATATTTCAATTCACTATTATAACCTATTTTATTAGTTTTAATCACCAATACAGCTCTACTTCATGCGATTAATACTATTAAATTTGTTGAAAAATTTGATATTTGATGTGATAACAATAATTCTTTATTATAGAAGTTTATTCTGGAGACATGAGTGGGGAAAGCATCTGAGAGAATTTCTTGATTGATTCCAATCCCTTAACTTCTTCAACTTGAAGAGGGATTTTGACGATTCTGAACTCATCTCCGTAAAGCTGATCAATATCGCCTAAGTACTGCTGCTGGCTATTGTATCTCTTCTTGCAGAATTGGCAATCTCCAACTGCATTCTTATCGATAACTTGGTTAATAACAAGGCAGTGAGTTTCGATGTTCTTTTCACCGAGGAATGAAATCAGACGCTCAGTTTCGTAGAGTGGAAGGAATTCTGGAAGTAGTACGCAAACGAACGTACATTCGAGAGGATTGACTAATCTCTTTCCTGCATTTTCCAAAAGTTGCTTGAAACGATCCATGTGGCTGCCAAAATCGAAGTCGCCGCCAAGCATTGAAGCGATTGATGACATTGTAGAAGAATTGAACATTCCAAAACCATCAAGGATGGAACCTGCTGTAGATGGGAGCTGAAGGAGCTTCATTGTATGTCCAGTTGGAGCAGTATCAAAAACAACAACATCATAATCATCTCTTTCGACTGAATTGAATAACGAAACGAGGGCCTTAAATTCATCAATACCTGGGAATGATCCAAGGCCTGGAATCTTTCCTTGCTCATCATCATCAATTGAATTTGGAGCTTCCATGGCCCAAAGGTTATGAAAACCGTTGACTAATGTAGGTTCATTAGTAAAATGCTGCTGGAAGGAATCACCAATGTTTGATGCAGGATCAGTTGAAACTAATAAAACGCGTTTCCTCTTTCTTGAGAGGGCAACAGCGATAGAGCATGATGTAGATGTCTTTCCTACACCTCCCTTGCCGCCAACAAAGATCCATTTGTATGTTGGCGCGTCTAAATACGGAAGTTCTTCGGCCATTTATGACGAAATAATTATTTTTTAATTTGTTTTGGAATAAGATATATCTATCGGTACTATTAATAAATTAAACCTGAAAAACCTAAAAGCGGTAAAATGTAAAATTCGAAATTTTTCATAAAAATTATATTAATAAAACCAAAAAATACAATTTTCCTATTGATTTTTCAGTTTTTCAAAATTTCGAGTAAGTAAAATCACATCATAATAGCTACCAAACACAAAAATAATTCAAATAGAACGAAAAAACTCTTAATTTTGAGAATTTATAAAAAAATAAGATTAAATAATTAGTATTTAAAATAACTTTAATTCAATGTTGATATTACTGTACATCTTTTTCTTCTAACCATGCTTGTGAGAGGGAACGCTGGAGGATAGCAGAGCGAAGCTCAAGTTGCTTAATATCCTCCTTGAGCTTAGCTAAAGCTGTCTTAATATTCATGAGTGGAGAGTTATCTGAAACTTCCTTCTGCTTCTCGTCAAGATTTTGCTTGGTGTTATTCAATTTATCGATAACATCGTTTAATGTTGATTTGAGATTATTAACTGTTGTAACACGCTCGTGATATTTCTTTTCGACAGTTTCAAGCTGACGTGCTCTTTCGGCGTAATCAACAACACTTGTCTGGAAACGGTTGTTGAGCATCTTTTCACGATTTTCGATAGCATCAATAGCCTTTGTAACATCAGCGCCAACCTTTGTAAGGATTGGGCTAAGTTGAGTCATAATATCGGTAATTGTCTTTTGATGAGTATTCATCTGAGAGAAGTGTGTTCTCCAGTCACTCTTCTCTGCTGGAATACGAATTTGTAAGCGTGGAGCAACTCTTTCTGCTTCAGCCTTCAATTCAAGGGAATCGATAACTTTTGACTGAGCATCATTGCCAAAGTCTGTAATAATAGCATCATTTTCCTTATCCTCGTCCTCCTGAACGTCAACAACGTCATCAACGATATCGTCGTCATCGTCTTCGCCTCTGACTTCGACTTCGTCGTCCTTTCCACCAAGGCCACTAACGACTCTGAATGATGTTGGACTGAATCCTTTCTTCTTGAGTGATAAGCGACATAACGCTTCAAGAATCGAGCAGCACTGGAAGCCATGGCCGGAAATGAGCTTGGCTGGCTGGAAGTTAATCTTGAAAGAGAGTGCAGCAAGATTATTAATTAAATTGTCAGTAACTGTAGCTGGTTGATCGTAATCTGAAGGAGTCTCGATAGAACTTCCGAGAAATGTTTGCATCATCCAAACACAGAGTCCCGCGAAGTAGTCAAATTGTTCTTTTGGACTTTTCTGCTGGACAGCAAAATATATTGGAGTAAGATACGGGAGTTTTCTTTTGATTGGATCGAATTCTGTTTCGTAATTGAGGTATTGCAAAGAATCGTAGACTTGGCGCATCGTCATAAACTCGTCGCCTGGCTTGTGCCCGTCCTTCTTCGACATTTTTTTTTATATTTGAAAACGTACAAAAAATCAATCCATTTATTTTTCCTTGTTTTTGTTATAGAATTGTTTGCTTTTCCTAAAAACCTCTTTTAAAATAAATAAATTGGACCTTCACCGTTATTAAATTTGAGATTTTATAAATCATTGTTTTATCTCTTGATACCATCATTAGTCAATAAATCTATTTCTATACATTTATTCCTCAAGGAAGAAAATCAAAAATCATTGAAATATCATACAAACTAAAATTTTTTAATAGAAACTGCTTTTGATTTTTTAATATTTCAATTACTTTACCCTATTATATCTCAATTATTTAACTCATAAGGTTAATTGATCGAAATTTTAAAATTTCAAAAAATATTCCTTTTATCTCAAATAATATTTTCAGAATAAATCAAACTCATATTGGCAGATAGTATTCATTAGAAAAGAATTCACATTGACTAAAAATTAAAGATATTGAATATTTATAAACAAACAATTCTAAAATTTCTTGGTTATAGAGAAACCATGATATGTAAACAAACTAAATATATATGATATGCATGTGATATCAATTGATAAATCGCTTCTTGATCCATAAACAATATTATTAATGATAGAAAGGATCAAGTAAACTATAAGTATTGCAATTGAGCATTCTTCTAAGGAATATTCAAAGAAGTGATAAACTGAATGAATTGATAATAGAATTGAGAAAACAAAATTACGTAAGAATGTATTTGACGAGAAGTTGCGCGATTCATACATAGTTATAATGAAAACAAATGATTCAGATGAGGAAAAGATTGTTGAAATCAAGGAAAGACCAATAACATCTTCTCCATATTTAAGGTGGCCAATCTTGATACCTTGGTAAATGTGATGGACTTGGATTACGGAGTAAAATATGTGCATAATGGAATAAAGAAAATCTAAATTAAGAATCCTGAACGCAAAGTCATAAGGAGAACAGTTTATTGCGAACCATATGATCAGGAACATCGGGCAATATATAATGTTTTCTATTAAAGGAGAATTTGTAAAACAAATGAATGCAACTATTTCTTGACCAATGAAAATCATGAAAAACGTGAATAGTAGCGATTTAAACCATGGAGTACGAGGTACATGATTCCGAAAAACGATACATGTGTAAATAACACGAAATATAAAGAAGAAAGTCGTATTTAATTCGTCAATAAGCAAAGTGATAATTTCAGAAAGCTCACTACGTTCTGACCCGTTGAATTGTATCCAGTTAAAGTCAGGCATTGCTTTCTTTCAAAAAAATAATATTCCATGATTTTTGCCATGTAAATAAATTTATTGTCAAAATTTAATTGAACGACTTTCAAAAGTTTTATTTTAGTGAAATCGAATATAGAACTGCTTATTTTCTCATACGGCACAAAATCATGAAAAATTTTTGCGATTTGATTTAGAAAATTAGAGAAAAATAAAGAAAAGTTAAGTAAAATCCACATGTTTAGTCAGAGAAAGTCTGAGAGTCTTGATCTGGATCATTTGGCGTGGAATCAAATCTCTTAGATCTTGTTCTCTTTGAAGACCTTGAATAAGTAGAATCAGTTGCTGTAGATGAATTCTTTGCCATTTGCTGCTTTCCATCCTGGAATGGTTTGAACTTTTCACTGTTAAAATCTGAAGTATTTGATTTCATTCTCGAGTCAGTCCTTGAATAATCGCCTGATGTTGTTGAGACTTGGCCGCTGTCATCAACCCTTATCGCTCTGTGTGCATCCGAAGTGCTGCTGCCTGTTCCGAGGAAATTCTCGAAATCTTGGCTGCGAGGATTCGTGGATCCGCTCGCCAACGGTCCTGTCTGCTTCGTCTTCGTCGTGTAGCCGGATATAGGCTTCGTGTCTCCTGTGTGCGAGGAAATCCTTGTATTCGATCCCTGCGCTTTGCTTCCGAAATCTTTCGACGAAACTTTTGTTCTGCTCTGTTCGTCGGCGATGCCGATGTCGCTGGACATTGGGACCTGGTCCTTCGTGCCGCCGACGTACTTATCTCTACGCCTGCGATCAGATGAGTGAGAAGAAACAGAGATATTGAGCCCGCTGCTCTGCGATGAGTTATCATCAACGTTGCGGTTTCTTCTTGACGGTGGATCCCTTTTACGCCTGCTGCTGCGGCTGTCTGTTGAGTCTGACAGGATGAGGTCATCGTTCGGGTTCTGCTCTTGAGGAACGAGAACGACTGGGCGACGCTTGGCTGATGTTGCTGTTGCTTTTTCTGTTGGTTTGTTCGACGATGATTTGACTTTCTTATGGGATGATGAATATTCCTCGCTGACTGGTCCTTCAGACGGCTCATCAAGAATGATAGAGTCTGAGGCACTGCCCTCGCTGACTGGAGCCATGTGGGGGCCGTCGGAGAAGTCGAGTGGCTCGTCTTCGGCTGGTTTGCGCATTTGTCTTGATGATGACCTTTGTGAGGATCCCTGTGTCTCTTCTTGTGCGCGGTGGCGACGGCGGGATGCGCGAGAGCCTGTTTCGCTGTCTGGGAGAGTTCCGGACATTGTTGCAGATTCGCTGGCGTCGTTTTGAATATTTGATCTTTGTTGTCTGGAAGATGAGCGTTTGTGAGATGATGAGGACTCTGTTCCTGAGTTTTCAAGCATTTCTCTGTTGACAGAGCGAGATGTTGCATTCCTGCGGCGCTGATAATGATTTCCATTAACGAAAACACCAGAAAATTCGGAGTTGCCACTGTCTTCTGAAATGGCACCAGCGAATGAGCTGGATTGGCCTGCGTTGATGTTGTAATCGCGAGATCTTTCAGAATATTCAGAAATTGGCATCAAAACGCTACTTTCTGTGTCTGAAATCTGTAAGTCTTCAAGTTCTGGGATGAATGGATGTGGAATTGCCTTGGAACTTCCAGAAGCACCTGATTCGCTTTCGATATCAGCGGCAGAAGACTGGAGAGCAATATCATTCGATGGATTAGAAATATTTCTCTCCATTGCTTGAGACCTAATCTCCTCATCCTCTTCGATTTCGTAAGCATTTGGTGTTGCACAAGCGAAAATTGGTTTATCTGTAACTGGAGCGACAAATGGTGAAGAAATGTATTTGTTGAGTAATGGGTCGCTATCAATTGCTAAATCGACGATTGTTTTAAGAAATTCGTCCTTATTCAGGAAGAAATAAGATAATTCCATGAAATAATTCATATAATCGAATGTACATGCATCGAGATTGATTGAAATGAAGTCCATGCCTTGGAATTGATGTTTAACAAATTGGAATTGCGAGATTGGAAGATCTTTATTTACAACCCATGAGCAAACAAAGATATGCTTAGTTTGCCAGCATGATACTGTTCCAGTGCTTCCTTTCGTCATTAAAACATAGCGTGTAACGCCGCCGCTCTTAGATAATAATTTTTCTTCAACGCTAAGAGCATTGTTTGGATTAACAGATTCCATATTTGCAAGGAAATTTCGTTGGTTCTCTATATCAAAGAACTCTTTAGAAACGAGGGCACCAGATTCTGCGCCTCCCATTTTTTTTACAAAATCAAAAAAATTTTTTTAACGGAATCAAAACGCTTTTTATTTTTCGCAAAATAACATGAAATATATAAAGTAGACATTTATTAGTAATCAAATCATCAATCAAATTCGCTTTGATCAAATCATGAAATAAATTTTAATCCCAAAAAATAAAACTTAAAATTTTTTTTGGTATTTTAATATATAATTATATATGTATGTATATGATCATGATTAAAATAATTTTCATTTTTTAATTTTTTAGTAAAAATAAATTGCTTATAGCTCTATATCTAATTGTTTAAAATCATTGATAATTTACCAACATCATCTATTATAGTAATATATATGTTCTGCAAAATTTGGATTAATCTATTATAGAGGAAGCTTTTTTATAAATATATTTTATGTATGGTAACTTTTTAAAATATATATTTATGGGGCAGAAAAATTTTAACAGGGGATTAAATATTAAGGATCTGATAAATTTAAACAGGGATGATAAATTTTAAAAAGGGTCCGAAATATATTTAGAGGGGAATAATTCAAAATATGGATTCTGTTGTTTTTTCTGCACATGATAATGCTGATCGCATTACAAAAGGCAAGAAAAACAATCCACATAATAATGGAACAAAGTGGTATCATAAATTACCAACAAGTCTATTATTAACGTTCCGAAGACTTGCAATTTGGTATTATTTAATTATTTTCTTAATTCAACTATTCATTCAAACTTCAATGCGATTCACTATGACATTAGTTCCATTATTAATTACGATTTTCGGATCTATTATTATCGATCTAGTTCATTATAAAAGAAGAAAGCGAAATATCGATAGAATTAATAAGTTAAATTGCACAGTATACAGAAATAATGATTGGGTTGATCTAACATGGGGTGAAATCCAAAGAGGTGATATCATCAAGATGCGAAATAACGATGTGGCACCTGCAGATTTAGTGCTTCTATTCACATCAGATGGTCAGCCTATTTCTGCGGAAACACACATCATTGATGGTTCGACACAATTAAGTCCAAGATATGGTCCTGAACTCTCTGAATTACTACACGAAAACACACTACTTAACTCAACATTCACAATTAGTGAAATTACGAGAACTTTGTTCGTTGAACCAAATACAGCAAAAGCACAAGTGACATCAAAATATAATTTCAACGCTAAAATCGATCTGGGAACAAAACAATACGAGCTTACTAATAAGAATTTCATTGAAAGATATTCTTATACATATCATAGCGGATATATTCTCGCAGGTGTCATTTTCACAGGTGATGACTGCTGGACTGTCAAAAATACACCATATTCAACTAAATTTTCGATGCTTGAAAACAGTTTGAATGATTCGAATTTGATGTTGATGGGATTTTCGATTTTAATTGCTGTTGCAGCTTCCTTGTTATCACTTCTTTTCATCCCAGAGTTTAGATCGTGGCCATTTGAATCCGAAATGAAAACTTCTGATTATTTCTTAGAAAATCTTTGGAACTACTTGGTTATTCTAGCACCAATATCTCCACTCGAAATATATCCACTCCTTGACCTTATTTTCATCATAAATTCTCATTTGATTATGAAATCAACAAAGAAATCGACAATAACTAATTCAAGAGTCATAGATGAAATGTCTCATGTTGATGCTATCATCACATCTAAGTCAATGCTCTTAGAACACAAACCAACACTCAAAAGAATTTATCTCAACGGAAAATCATATGGTATGGACATAACAACTCGCCAACTTAGTCAAAATATCGAGAATGACCTTCTTCAGAACAGAACAATGATGAGCCAATTTTATGATTCATCACTTCGTCCAGATGAGTCAAATCATATGTTCTTCTTATCACTCACGCTCTGCCATTCAGCTTCCATCGTTGGAACTTCTGCATCATTTAATTATATTTCAAGATTCCCTGATGATGAACATCTCTTGAGACTTGCAGCTGTGAACGGCTATATTTTGATGGGACGTAATGAAAATGAGTCTATGGTGCGTATAAACGGAAAAACTAAAAGATTCAAGACAAAAAGAATTATCCATTCATCATTAAGACATCCACGCATTTCAATCATCGTAGAAGATGAACAAGGAACAATTTTATTGTTCACTCGCGGAGTTTACAAGACAATGATAAATATCGTCGACGATAACGAAAAATGCGTTCCAATATATGATGCTTATCATGAAGAAGGTCTCCATGTTGAAACAGCAAGTTACCAGTATCTAACTCCAGCACAATATCAACAATTCGAGGAGAAAATGTTAGAGTTTGGCGAAGGAAATGTTGACTTCGAGTTTTCTGTTGTAGAGTCGATTGAAAAGCACTCAGTTCTATTAGCTATGCTCGGCTTCGAAGATCAGCCACGTGATGGTGCACTTCTGTTCCTTGCGCGCGCGAAAAGCGGCTGCAACCAGATAGTTTTGTCATCGCAATCTAAAGGAACTTCATTGATCATCACTGGCATCGCTCTTGGCTTGATTAACTTAGGACCAGTTGTAGGAACAATCAAAGGTCCAATCATCGAAGATGTCGAGATTTCCATATCTTATGTCCTCGAGCAAGAGAATTATGATGTCTTGATTATATCCGGAGCATCAATAGAATTCCTGATACAAAGCCAATATGCTTTTGAAGTCGCACAACTTATCAAGCGCACGAAAGTTATCATTTTGCAGCGTGCTGATCAACTTCAAGCTTTACAGTTCATACAATACCTCCAAGATGTCACTAATCAATGCGTACTAGCTGTCGGACACTCAATCTACGACTCTGTTTACATGTCAGGCGCAAATGTATCATGCGCAGTTGCTGCGAACGATATACAGCCATGCTCTGTTACAGCAGACATCGTTGTAAACAATTTCGAAGATCTTTGTGATGTTGTCTTTATACATGGTGTCTGGCTGAGGGAAAGAATAAGAGGATTCGTGAATTATATTATTCCAAGGAATATTGTTGTTGCATTATTATCTGTTTGGTATGGAGTTTTCTGCTGCTTCTCCGGCACGCCAGTGTTCCGTGAAGGCGATTATTTCGCGATGATGTACTTCTTCACGCTAGCGCCAATATTATCACGCGCCATATTCAACACGAAGGAGCACATGTTCACACTTCTTTCTAATCCATCTTTCTACAAAGACGACAATGAACCAATTTTGTCAAAGAAGAGAATTTCTTTCTCATTTTTGGGATCTTTTATGATTTCTGCTGCACTTTTATTCATTGCTGCTTTAGCTACAAATAATATTGGAACATTTAGATCAACAATATCACTACCCCACTTTTCACATGTATTAATATCATGCGTTGTTTTCGGCTGCTTGGGTTTCGTTTTACCAACATTTGATACGTGGAACATCATCCACCATTCGATTGTTTGGGGCACCCAGATCATGTTTTACACTACATACAGACTGGCCACAGAGTTCGAAATCGTTGGAAGGATACATGGTGTTACACATGTTGTTTATTCGCGTGTTGAATCTGTTTTGCTTATGATTATTTCTCTTTTCATGGGAATGTTCCTTTCTGCATCGCTAGTTATATTCAAGAAGATCGTTGCAAAGAGGAGAGAATTTTCTATTAAGAGATCTGTGTAATTTTATTTTTATATAAATAAATTTTTCTTATTGTGTTTGCTATTTATGAATTTTAAAGTAATATACATTTTACTAACATAATGAATAGATTAAAAAAACAGTTTTTTCATTGAGATATTGCTGAAGAAAAGATTTGTTTGGCTGTTTGTATTTCTTTTATAATTTCTTTTGATTTATCGATTAAAGGAAGCATTGCATCGACTTGATTTTCATAAAGTTCGAGTTCATGTTCAATTTGCGACATTTGAGCTGAAAGTTCTTGTATTTGCTTTGAATCAATGGGACTACTGATTGCCATCTCAAGAGACAGCTGAATGTCAAAGATTCTTTGACATAAATCTTCCATAACTGATGCTTCCATTTTTTTATTATAACGAACGTTTAAAAATACAAAATTTGACAAATCAAATCAAATCTGACAAATAAAAATAAATTACAACATATAAATTCTCATTTTTGACATATAAACTCTCATTTTTGACATATAACAATAAATTTGACAAATAGTAATAAATATGACAAGTAAATATTCGTTTTTTGACATAACGACAAAAATGCAGAAGAAATCCGTTTTAACTTTAGCGAAGGAAAAACCTAAAATATTGAAGCCCAGCTTCTCTCCTAGGGCTCAATCAGCGACATCTAAGTCCGGAAGTTCGCTTTCTAGTAGACAAAAAGATCCATTAAAAGAATTATCGAATCAAAAACCAAACGAGAAATCTACAAAGCTTTCATTTCCATCAATGAAATTATTGAGATCAGTTAAAGAATCAGAAATCAAAGATTTATTGATATCAAAATGCAAAACAGCCCAACAAAACGTAGACTTAAGTAGAGAAGATCTAGCAATCTATGCTACAGGCAAAGAGGGTTATTTATTTGATATATTAGAATCGTTACAAGATAAAAATTTCAAATTTCCGCAACTTCAAGAAGCATACGAAGCTGTATTTGGACTAGTCGCATTCTACATATTCAGAACAGTCAATACAATCCCAGATTTATGGAAATCTGTTCATGATGATTATTATTTTGAAATGGATACAATAACAGACCCTCAATGGCCACACAGAGTTATAATATATGATACTGCAATCGCTTTATTCAAAAGAAGTGATTTTGATATTAGTTTATGCAAATTATTAACAACAGATTTATTAAAACTAGTGGTTTATCTAATGCGAACACCAAATAAGGACGAACAAAAGAAACTAGCTGAACTTTATGTTGCAATGGTTCCAAAAATGGGAGAATTCAGGTATTTTGCACAAAGCGTCACAAGATCTGCTTTAGCAAGAGTTTCTGTTAATGATGAGAACTTTATAGCGGCTAAACCACTACTTCAAATAATTAGATCCCATGCAGAAGGATATAAAGTTCCATTAAAGAAAATTCATCGCAATTTCTATTTAGATGTCATTCTTCCACTTCATAAGCACGAGCATTCCCATTATTTCTGGGCAGAATTGGTTGCTGCCGTTACAGCTTTTTTAGATAAAGATCCAACATTAACACAGCCAACGTATGAGTTCATTATAGGCGTCTGGCCAAGATTATGCACAACAAAGCAGCTAGATTTCATTGATGAAATCGGAATTTTGGCTAGTTTTGTTCCAGATGATGAAACATCTAATATAACTAAAGTGCTTTTGCCCCAGTTTTGCAGGACAATTGTTGGTGTCAACACTTGGTCAGCAAAACGCGCACTTGCATTATTCGATATCAATGACTTTGTCTGGTTGATGACTGAAGTTCCAGGTGATGTTTATCCTTCTTTGATTCCTTCGCTGTACGAGTGCGCTAAAATACACTGGGATGATGATTCGAGGGCATTGGCACTAGCTTGCTTAAATGTTCTTCGTGATAATAATAGAAGAATTTTCTCTGTTGTTGGAAAAGCGATGAAAACACTAGAAAACCAGCGAATGCTTAATGATATACAACGTGCTCTCAAGTGGAAAGAGTTAATTGATCGATTTGAAGTATCAAAACGCAGAAAACTTCAAAAATATGAGATTTTATCTTATATTTTCGATGGATGTGAAAGTTTAGCACCTGTTTTGCAAAAATCCAAAAAGCAGTAAGTTTTATGTCTTGTATTAATGAATTCATGCAAAATAGTTGAAATATTTTGAATTGTCGATTAAGCAATCAATTGTTATGAAAAACACAGCTTTTCAACAACAAATTAATGGAAGTTAAAATGTTTGTATCTTTAATTTAATCATTTATTAGTTTTTTTCGATAAAATATTATCATGTTTGAATTCATTATCTAAAATTACAGGCGATGTTTTATTTTTGAGGATTATATATGATATCAAATAGTTAACAAGAAATTACAAATTTGATAATAAATTTTGTATATATGCAATAATATCAAATATAATTTAGTGTTTCTACTTATACACAACATAAAACATAAATAGTGTTGAGTATTTTGTCTCATTATTAAAGTTGCCGTTTAAATTTAATATTGATCTTAATTTTGAGCTATTTTGAACTCTTTCCATTCAAAATTAATATATTAAGACATTCTACGATTCATAGGCAATTTCGGCAATAAAATGAAAAATAATTTTATTTAATTATAATAAAAAGAGGATAGTATTATAATCAAGTATAATAAGCATATTTATATCGCAAATGGATAAAAGAATTAGTTGATATTTATATTTTTAATGTACAGAGCGAGTACCACCCTCAATGATATCAATAAATTGAGCTTCTGAGATACGACCACTACCATCTGTATCAAAAGCATCGAACATCTCACGACATTCTTCATCTGTATATTCTAAGCCAGTTTCTTTAACAATTGTCTTTAAGTCTTCGAGGTATATATATCCTGCAGCTTCTGTGCGCTGGAACATTTTGAAAATACGCTTAATTTCATCTATTTCGTCGCGTGTTTGCATCTTGAGGAGAATAACTTTTTCAAAAGCCTTTCCATCGAGGTATCCAAGACCATTTGGATCATTCTCTTGCATTATCTGATTGATTTCTGCTGTTGTAATGTCGAAACCCATCGCGCGAAGTCCGACTTTGAGTTCGTGGCGGTCAATTGTTCCGCTCTTATCAGCGTCGAATATATCAAAAACCTCACGAATCTCTGCCTTCATATCTGCATCAAGCATTCTTGCTGGATTCCTTCCGCGTGACATCAGTTATGAAATAGTTATTGTCACTTTTCAAAAATGCGTTTTTGTCGGTTTTCGATAAAAGTGCTGCTTCTTACATCGCGCATCTTATTTAGAGCCTGCAATCTTAGATATACATTTTAGACACCTATTTATGCATATATATGAAATATTAGCCAATAAAACTCTATTTTTTATTTATTTTTTTGTTGCAAACGTTCTAATGAAGATTGAGTCTTAATACTTGTACCACATAATCATTATATACATGTAATTATAATTCTTGGTTTACTAAGATTTTTATCAAGGATATTTGGGGTTGAGAATATCCATTTTTCCAAATGCTTTGTTTGCCATTTCAGCCATGAAAAACAAAAATGTGCATAAGGTTAGTCATCACAGTGATGATGTCAAAGTTGAATTCGCTAACATGCAATATAACCTTATTTTTTAAAATGATTTTTTAGTGAGAAATTCTCAATATTGCAAACTTGATTTTTTTTTCCTGATCTTGTAGGCAGACTTGTTCCAAATTAAGGTTGTAGATACAGTATGACAATGAGGATTCAATGTAAGAAAATTTCAAAAAGTTATAAGAGATTCATGGAGTTTGAAGATTATGTTTTACGCTTAGATGTTTTTTAATGATTTGTCACTTTTCTATAAATATCTGACAATCTGACATCGTAAAATCTCGGTATTTGACATCTAAATAATATGAGATGTTTTAATATTAAATTAAGTGGATATGAATATAATTTCATTATTTTAGTTTGGAAAAAATCGTTATAAAACAATTTTTTTTGTAGGAAATTTTTGATGTTTGATAATTTTGTTCCGTATAAGACAAAAGAGCAAAAATTATCAGCACGCCGCTCGAATGACATGAAATACACATATAATTACAGAGAGGGGAAAATCCCATCTCCAGTTCTTTCTAGGAGAAAAGCAGCTGAATTAACAGTCCCTGCTTTAACGATAGAAACAGATGTAAACACGAAAATCAAAAATGTTGAAAACATACTACGCGTTAGATCACCTAGACCGGTTCAGCATCACGTTTTAAAAGAGATACGTGATTCCGAAAAACGAATTAAACGTGTTAGAGCAGGCATATCAATTAATAAGGTATTTGCTGAAACATCAGAACCAATACCACTTCAAACAGTTCCAAATTCCAATTTCATGTCTGAAGAAGAATCAATTCGCCCGTTTACGAGTTATATAGCTCCACAAATCGAACCAAGACCTCATTTATACAACGTACATCCTCCAGCTACAGCATCTGTTGGTGATAGAGCAGCTAACAGTGTTGAAGGAATTTTATATCAAATTACTGAAGATGATAGAAAACGCGATAACGAAATCATTACAAACATCAACCGTCGAAATGCCCGTCGACTCAAAAATATTAAAGCACAATATGATAATTCGCTAAAATATGGAATGGAAGAAGCCCAGAAAAGAGCACGAAGAGGAGCAGCACTCAGTGCACTCAAAGAGAAACGCACTGAATATTGGTGGGCAGACTTTATTAATGAATTTCCAGTTGGCGACGTCTGTCCTGAGCAGCTTGTTATACTCAAGCATTTAACAAAGGCAACATTCACGGAACCAGGCATAATTGCCTTCATTCAGGAGGCAGATGCTAGGAATTGGTCAAATTACTATTTGAGAATTATAATGAAAGCTGCAAATGATCACGGACACTTCATGAATCCAATTCGTTTGGGAATGCTATTAAAATCTGGTCAAGAACACAAAATTTCAAGTCAATTTTCAACAATTTCATTGTTGACTCTTAAAGTTTAAATCTACTTGTTTGTTTACAGTAAAGTATTGTTATTATTAATTTCCTGATTATATTAACATTTTTAATCAAATATTTTACATTAAACATAAAAAGTAGAGTTTCGCTACCAAGTATTATATAAACACGCTCAGTAATAATGTTATATTGGGATACCTCTCTTTGGTCCCTCGTTTCTGGCACCTTGCAATTTAATAAGCTCTGCAAGTTGTTCTGAAACATCGATAACCTTTTCATCTGAGTCAGAATCTGCTTCTTCGACTGGTTGCTGTAATGGTTCTGGCTCTTCGAAAGATGGTCCTTTCATGATTTTGCGAATAACAGCGGCCTCAGGAAGGTATTTATCTGTAGGAACATCTGGCTTATGCTGGCGTAGTAATTCTCTGTAATGCTGAGATAATGGATTCATTGATCAAAAAAAAAAATTTTAGCACTTTTTTTGGCAAATTTTCCTCACTTTTGAAAATTTACCACCAACTTTGAAACTTATAAAAACCGGGACAAACCTGTTTAGGACCGGACAAAGTTGTCTAAATTACAGTTTAATTATTTATTGAGTTTTCTATACAACTTTGTTCGAATCTATACAACATATGGAGCTGATTGATAGATTTATCTGAGTATTCTTGGATAATTAATATTGATATATATATATATATATAAAACTAGAATTAGTTAATTAAGAGGCAAACACATATATTTATATAAGTATTTTGCTTTGGAACAATATCCACTGGTAATTGCAAGTTCGAATTTTTTTCCTTCAATTTTGACATTTGACAAATAATATAGATTTATTTGTCAAAAATTAAAAAAATGAATCAACCATTTTCTGCACTTGATATTTCGAATGAAGATCACATATTCGAGCAAACCAAATATGTTGGAAAACCATGCCAAAGTAGTGTTTGTTTTCTTGCAGTTTCTCCAGAATCATCGAGTTTGATTTCAGCTTTAACAGAAGAAATGAATCCTGTTGGTTTCTTTCTTATCGATATTAGCGATATATCAAATCCTGTTGATTATGCAAATGGTTCTGACTGCTCATTAATGTTTCTTAAATCATTTCGAAATGAAGTTTTCAAATTGGGCGATATAACGTTAGTAAATTTCACCAATTACAGATCTAATCATCAAGAATACGCTCATCTAATATTGCAAACAGTTGCACCAAAAGAAATCTATGTTTTCGATGTATTAAGCAAAGAAATCGTCCAAGATTCAAAAGAACCAACAAAATTCTTCGAATTTACAAATATCACATCGAGTGATGCTAATATTTCATTTCCAATGCCAAATTCTGTTTCTGGAATTTCTGCATCAATAATTGCAGAATCATTCATACAAAACGAGCTATTGTTTAAAGTTTTACTTGTCGAAAAAGTTACGAAAACGATTCCACCGGACTCATTTAAAGAATGGACAAATATTGTTCTTGATAAAATCGACAAAGACAAAGCCTCCGGGCCATCTTCATGGCCTCTTCTATTTTTAGATGATGTTGTGAATCATGCACATCATAATCTTCTTGTTAGCCAAAATTCAAATATACCACAATGAATAATTGCATTTTAATGCCTTCAAACATTTTTATTCTATTCACTTCTAATAACAACTCAATTCCGATTAATATGAAATCAACTATATTTTAGCAATCAAATTTAATAATTAATTAATTAAACATTGAAAAGAAAAAATTCGACCAGGGCATTCAGATCATTTACCATGCCAATAAGGACATCAAAGAGTTATAGACGAAAGTATTCGCAAATTGATATTACGAAGACGACAACAAAAAGAGCCATAATACCACCATGTTTTTCACCGTATCGAGCAATCAACTGAAGTGTCAGAGTTTACTTGATTTCAATAAAAAATATGATAAAATTCGTCACTTTTTAGAATAAAAATTAATTTTTCTTTATGTAATACGAGGAAACACTTTGATATAAATTAAATTTGCCACTTTATCTCTTTTCAAAATATTCTATGTGTTCTCTCATTATTTTTCTTATCGCATTCAATATATGATATACTGCATTAATCATATAAATCAATTTTACATTAAATCGAAAAATAACCTTATCAATAAATTTAATTTTCAAAATCGAAAATAATACAGTTTCAAACTATACGGTGGTATATTATTGTCCAATAAGCTGTATTTGTATGTGTGAGTACCAAAAATCTCAGATATTCGTTGAAAATTATTGATTCAATTTGCTTCCTTTGGAGATTATTGGGTTCAGCAATGAAATCGATGAATTTAGAACCAACACAAACGATATTCGAAGTTATTATAGATTAAATATATATTTTATGCGTCAAACCAAGAAATCAACGGCTTCTTATTCATTATTTTTCTTTATGCTTAAGCAAACAAGCTATAAAAACATTATGTTATTGTATTATGCTGACAAAAAGTGCGTTCAAGGACAACAAAAAAATTTAAAAAATACAGTCTTGAATAATTAGCCATTTTTCAACGGCAAACACACTAAAATGCTTAAAAGAAGCTGTATTTTATGTCTATTTTTATTTTGATGACAATTTTCATGTAAAGATTCAATTTCTCGCTATCGAACTATTTCTAGCTATTATAATGGATTTTGAAGTTTTATAAGAATTAAAATTTTGTCACTTTTCAGAGATTTTTTTCATGAAAAGACGTACTTCTGTGGAAGGTGATGATTTATCTAAGCTTTCGACAGAGTACATCTTGAGCGCCGTGGACAGTCTGCCTGCGTCTGGGTTAGATGTGAAAAGCTGGAGACATTGTGTTTTCATGCTTTTCTTATATTATAATAGAATCACATCGAAATTGGTATACATACATTATATATTCGATCTGTGGCACTGGGTGCAATTGTTTGCTGCAGCTAATTCACTTCCATTAATACTTTCGATCGTTAATGGAAAAAAAGATATCACTTCAAATGCGCTTTTTTCGATCTTATTGTTCATAATACCTAATTCTTTAGATCAAGATAGTATATATTATATCACATGTTTACTATTACTAACAGGAAGTTGCTATTTTGTATTTTTCATATCTTTAAGCCACGTAAAGCGGAAAAAAGCATTTCATCCTTGGCAAGTATTCTTTTCATACATGTTTTCGGTTGAATTTTCGCGAATATTGGTGATTCCGAATTTAGTTCTTCTTTCTAGAACTTTTATTGCGTCAGTAGTTGGAATACATCCAAAAAATTATATCTGGTTGGCACCTCTTATATTTTCATCATTGCTAATAGTGCTAACATATTATACTTCGATTTATCAATTATCATATTTTGGATCTCCAAAGATTCCGCGATCATTACTGATTATTCCAGACCAGATACAGATGAGTATTATACCATTTATTGGATGGGGCGTTTTTTCAGGTCTATCACTGAATAACGCGATTTATTTGCTTGTCGGTCTTTATGTAATGATAGGATTGGTATATTTATACATAGGAATCTATCCTAAATCGTTTAGAAATACAGTTGATCCGATTTCTCTTGCAATTTCGGTATTAATGCTTTTTGAAGCGTGTTCTGGCGTTGTTTTTGCGAAGGGACTTAACAGACTAAGCTATACTTACTTCATTGTGGCTTCTATTACAATCGCAATCGGAGTTTATTTGATTATGATAAATATCGAAAAATTAAACTTGAAACATTATAAATGGAAACTAAATTCGGCCAACAAATTCGAGGACCTTAACATAACATCCTCGCGCATTTTCTTGAAATATTTATGCGCTGCTTATTATTCTCACCATCGATTTTTGTTTGATGGCTCAATAATCAAATTCGCTGCAGAACATTATCACGATATTTTTACCAGCCACATGATGCTTCGTTTGGCAATGCATTTACCGCTTAATACTCCATATGTAAATTTAATTTTAACAAATTGTTCTACACTCAACATTAACAGCACAGAAGCCTCGTATTATGTATTCGAATACAAGACAATTCTTGGCTGGCGATCAGAGACGCTAGAACCCGCAATTCTCGAAGATATATCAAAAACTTTCAGATTAGCGAAATCATTTATCAAAATCGCATTTTCTTACTCATCATTCATACAGCAGGAAGGAGCAAGTTCTTCTTTCATATTTGGACAAGCTTTAGCTGAATTCGCAAGATATTTGGAATCTCAAATAGATAAGTATCTCCTATTATATCCAACACAGATACCTGTTTTAAAGATGGCTTCTTTCTTTTATGAACGAATTATTATGGATAAACAGAAAACTCGTGAAATTAATCAACATATTACTCTTTATGAGTATTTCACGAGCATTTTGCCATCATGGAGAGAGCTGCAGACAATAATAAACACTCCAATAGCAGTAACAGACATATTACAAACGCAAGAAAAGCTAAATACTGCAACAAGTGAAGATAAAACGGATTCTACAACGCTTGTCAACGACAAACTTCTCGCCAATGATTTGGTCTTCTCTGAAACACACGGTTGGCGAAGTATTCACATCTATTTATTGATTTTATTTTTCTTCGGAATATTACCTTTCTTAGTAACGATTTTCATCAGCTGTAGAAGCTCGCAAAAGGACTTTAAAGCCTTACTAGCAATGACAGAGTACTTTGGGGAGCACGTTTACCATTTAGTTGGATTAATGATATATGGAATTAAGCCAGTTTTCCAACGACAACCAACTCTTGATGATCTGATTAAGATTAACGAATACATTGACGATTTCTCTAACGCGCATGCAAATATATCCACAAAAATCATGTTATTATTTAATACATACAGAAACTTGGAAAATTCATGTGCACATCTATATAGAGATGATAATTTTCCTTCCACAACATTCGCTGGCACAGCAAGATACTACAACTACGACAGCATGATGAGAAGAATTCAAACAAATATTAGAGAATTATACAGAAGCCGCACAATGAATAAAACCAACATTAATGAGGTAAACGTGATAATGAACATGTTCGCAAACTCATCTGTTTACTTCAAAATTTTCCTGAATTTATATAACGGCTGCCTTGATGAATACTGGGATATTATTGAATATGATACAATAAAATGGTCTACGAACTGGTTTTTCGTTGTCTGCGGCATCGTTATTTTAATTAATTCAATTTCGCTTTTCATGTATATATCATTAAGGAAGATGAGCAAGACATTCATCAGGACATCATCATCAAAAGAGTCAAGACTCATGGAAGTCAACCTGAGTCAGAGATACAAATATCCGTATTATTACTTAACTATAGGAATTCCTTTGTCTTTGATGACATTAACTTTCATTTTCTTGAGCGCTCTCATTAACAGAATTGCTCAGATAAAGCTCCAGGACAAAGTGAAGACAGTCACATACCAGGATTTGTCTGATATAATACAAATGGCAATACTGGGAACAGCTTTGACCTCAATTGAAATGAAAGGAATGAAGGTGAATGTTTCGAACGAAAAATTATACGAAAATATCGCGTCTGTCACATCTATTTGGCACAAGTCAGACATAGACTGGAAGCATATAAACGAGAGTTCTTCATCCACGCAGATGTTCGAGGTCGTTCAAATGGCAATGATGCAGATAAAAGGAGCAGAAATAGATTACAATGCATCACTGGCAAAAGCCGCCAGAGATATTTACCAAAATGAGCTGAGGCCTATATTTCTGGAGAGAGTCACTAACAGGTCATCGATATATTGGAACTCGAGGCTGATGATTAACATGAAGAACGGAGTTTTGCAGGCTTTCGTGTTCCAATTAATCATGTTTGTTTTTTATTTGATTGGCAGCGTAGTAATTTATTTCATGCAGTCTGTTATATTCACCGAATTCGTTCTGAAAATCATTCCATATGTGCACCAGCGGGAGTCCAACTCGCACACTGTAATGACAGGAAGTTCCGAGGCGAAGCTGATCCTAGATATGTTAGGAGTTCCTGGCGCAGTTATCGACATAAACGATAACATAATATTCGTAAACCACGAGTGGATGTCGATGTTCTCTGGCACTCAGACAACGTTTATAGGCGTCCGATACCAAGTTTACGTGGCCCACGACCCTGATATTGCGATTTTCCCGTCATTTCAGGATAAAAGGATTGTTGTCATCAACAGATCGGCTAAGGTAGTAAAGCTCAGGAAGCAGATAAGCATAATGACAGATGAATACGACAGGCTCAACGAATCAACGATGCCTGTTAATATCCTATCGAATACAGAAAAAACAAAGAAGGTTATATGCGCAACAGTCAGTATTATATCGTTTAACCTACAGAACGAAGACATAGACCTCGTTCGATGTTTCACAGATTTAATGTTCAAGCGAATCATGGAGGAGCTTGAAATGATTCCAGATGCTAAACTCCTCATGTGGTCTTATTCCGACATTACGATCACGTTTGGATTTGGCGAGACAAAACTTCTCGATGCCGCCTTACAGGCTTTGAATCTCGTCGCTATGATCACTCAAATGATTATAGAGACAGAAGATATATACGGGCTTTATTGTTCCTCCTCGATTATGCTTGGCGAAATTGGTGGAAATTTCGATGGAGCGAAAAGCAGGTCCTGGAGGATTACAAATTCCATTACTCTTAGCCCAGATGTCACACAGATAATTTTGAATTACATAGCTGATATAACGTATGTACTTGATAATGAAATTGCAATTATTGTTTTAGAAAACACATATGACGACTTGTCCGATGACTAGCAAATGTGTATTTATATATTAATAAAGATTGTTTGTTGATTATTCATATGCAAATAGTCTTAACGTCTTTTTCTTTAGTAGTTAATCAAACTATCTGTAGCAAAAAATAGCCAGACAAAAAACAAAAAGATCCAAAAATGTTCTTTTTTACAAATTTGCCTAATTTGGAAATATATTATCTGTAAATGGAAATAAAAGGCAAGATTAATAAAAAATAACTGTACTTTACGAATCGGAACCAGATGTAGAAATCGAAGATGAGTCACTGGATGTGGAATAGCTAGACGTTGTTGTTGATGCAGTTGATGTTGTTGTAGAAAGATCATCACTATCACTATGAACAACTGGTGGCGGTGGAGCAGCAGCAACTGTTGGAATAACTGGTGGCTGCTCTGGTGGTGGCGGTGGTGCAGCCTTTGGTTCCTCCTTTGGTTTTTCTTCTTGTTTAACAGGCTGTGGAGCTGGCTTCTCTTGTGGTGGAGCTGGCTTTGATTCCTCCTTCTTCTCTGGCTTCTTCTCCTGCTTTGGAGCGTCGTCTGTTTCCTTGCACATCGAAAACTAAAAAAATTTTTTTCTGTGCGTTAAAAATGTAATAAAACTATTACTATATTATTTTAATATTAAAAACAACCAGTATTTATGATGCCTTTTCAAAAACTAAAAAGATATGAAAAGTGATGGTCAGGTCACTTTTTGAATATGAATGTCGGTTAAGTCTTTTTATTACGCAGATATACTTTAACAAAGCGTTCCACATTGATACAGGAACATTGAGACAATGTTATTGGCTAATGAATGACGAGACCAATGAAAAAAAAAAAAACAGTAAAAAAATTTCGCAGTTTTCGTTTACGGGCGCGACAGTAGACCGTAAAAATACATGAAAAATCACATTATCAAGAATAGTATTATTTTCACTTTGAATTTGAATTTTTGAATTGAAAATAATCGTATTTCTGAAAATTTTTGTTTTCGCACGTTTTATGGGCGTGGAAGAATTCAAAAATAGGCGAAAATATTGTTATCATCCATATAATTACTTTCATTTTAAATTGCTTTGAATTTTCAATTGAAAATAATCGTACATTACAAGCCAAAATGCATATGATAAAATCCGAATATAGACTAAATTTTTAATAATGATTTTCGGAACCACTTTTTCTATGTGAAATCAGGAAAAGTGACAAAATACTTGTAGCATTTTTTCCATCGCGATTTTTTCCCTAGTTTAATGGCTCGTAAATTTACATATCCATTGCATTTTTATTATAGCTTACAATAGCGCGTCAATAATTAAAAAAAAACTTTCTGAACATTATTACAAAGGAAAAGCATACAATATTACTCTGTAATATTGATATTTACAGTATTTTGTATACATGATGTTTGTTTTCGCATGCTTTAAGAAAATTATCAAATTATGCAAGAATATCTTGAAACCGAAAAAGAAAGCATCACTTTGCGCTATATAATTTGAGATAGACTGACCTGTATGACGCAATCTGAGATGCTGCTATTCACACAACGCAGCACCTGCCATCACCATGGCACAAAATGCCGCCCAGCATCATGGAATATCTTGTCTTCTGTCCCAATATGTGTAATAATGGAATGTATCAATTGTTATTCTCAATACATCTTGAGTAAAATTCAAATAATAATATATCAATATTTTTAATATATTTTTAAAATGTTGCCTACTTTCAAGTATCTATGTAAAAATGGTCTCTAACACATCAAATCCACAAATAGATCGAAGTGAATACATCTAACTCAATCTCTAATTAATTATTATGTTGAGATTCATTACTAAATAACAAGAATTGTATAAATTATCAATATAAATGTTTTAAGACAGTTCCCAATATATATTGGTTTTTACTTTTGATTTTTTTGGAAATTCAAAAATATCCCAGGCGCAACGGGAAATCATGAGCTGAAATAATGATATACTCCATCATAAACATATATCTATAAAGAAAACAGCTCTGTAAAAGAATTCTTCATCGTCTTTTATCGGAAATTTTAAAAATTGACGATGGAGAATTCGGTGTAAAAACAGACGGATTAGATTATAGCAGGATTTTGAAGATTTATATAATTTTTTTGTCAGTTTTTTTTAATTAATGCATCACGTCGCCCCGCATGACAACTTTACAATCATCAAGAACCTTGATGAGACAGTACAGAAGTGCTTGGACCAGATGGACAACGATCAGTCCTTCTGGATCGCTGATTTCAACAGAATTCGCAGATCACTTGCATTGTGGGAAGAGAATTTGAGCAGACTCCACATCCACTACGCTATGAAGTGCTGCGATGAGCCAGAACTCTTGAAATTCCTCGCAGATCGTGGCGTTGGCTACGATTGCGCCTCTGAAGATGAAATCCGCAGAATTCTCGCACTCGGCGTTGATGCTAATCGTATTGTCTTCGCCCACCCAATCAAGTCGATTGACTCAATTAAATTCGCCAAAGAGAAGGGTGTCAACCGCCTCGTTTTCGACACAGAGAGCGAATTGCGTAAGATCCTTCGCTACTTCCCAGACGCCGAGGTCTTCCTCAGAATCAAGCCGCGCTTCACACACGCCAAGATTCAGCTTTCAAACAAATTCGGTGCTGATCCAAAGGAAGTTCCTAAGCTGATGGCACTTACAGCCGAACTTGGTGCAAACTTCATCGGTTTCTCATTCCACGTTGGCTCTCTCTGCGATGATATCACAACATTCAGAGTTGCTCTAGAATACGTCGCCGAGTTGAAGGCGGAAGCTGAAAAACTTGGCCTCAACGTATCATTTATCGACATTGGTGGTGGCTTCCTTCCACCATCTCAAAAGGCAAAGTTCACATTCGCTGAAATTGCAGAAGCCATCAATGCAGCCATCGATGAGCTCTTCGATGGCGACGAAATCGAATTCCTTGCAGAACCAGGACGCTTTATCGCCTCAGATTTCATGGATCTCGTCATGCCAGTTATCTGCTGCAAAGAACATCACGAAGCAGACGGAGATGAGCAGTCGGTCTTCGTCGCTGAAGGCATTTACGGCGCATTCAACGCACTCAACTACGATCACGCAGAGCCACACTTCCTTATCAGAACAGAAGGCGCATCTGAGGGCGAGCGTATCAAAACTAGACTTTGGGGCCAGACATGCGACTCAGAGGACCTTGTCTATGAAGAGCTTAGCTGGCCTAGACTCGAAGTCGGCGACTATCTCATGATTGAGAAGTTTGGTGCTTATACATATGCACCAACTTCATTCTTCAACGGTTTCATGCACAACAGAGTTTTCCACATCAACGAAGAAGATGAGGAGTAAAATTATTTCGCAAATTTTACGATTAAAATTTTAGCTTTTCTTATTCATACAGTATTTCGTTCCTAAAATGTAGTTTAATCCATTTACACATCATTTTCGCAACTCAGTAATCATTGCAAAACAAATAAAAATACATAAAAATCAATTTAAGAGTTTGAAATAAAATTTCATTTATGAAAAATAAGATTTAGAAGATTTAGATGATGTAAATCAACATATTTTTACATAATATATCATACATCATTGGATTTTTATATATATGTTTTAATAATAGAACATACGAAAAATTTTTAGATTAAGGATATATAGAATCGGTCAGATATTGCTACGATTGATATAGTTATGATGCAGAAAGATAGTTTAAAGTGCAAAACAAGAAAAATGAGGATAAAAGATTATTTTCGGAATACTCTGTCGAAAACATTCTCATGGACTTCACATATGAATAAGACAGGATCAGTTGTCTCTATTAAGATCTTTGATTGCACCATATGAAGGTTCATGCAAATATTTGACCCTAATTCAAGTGGTCCGTCAAGATTTTCCTTCAATCCAATTGTTTTGATTCTTTTCACTGGATTGCAGAGGGGCTGAATGCTGCATTTTCCTGTTGTCCAAGAGAAAGGAATTTCAACTCCTTCGTTTTCAGGCTTGATCCATACCATTATGTTCACATTGTCCAACAAAAAGATAGGCGCGCCCTTTGCCCACAGTGCAGCGTTCAAAACACCAGCTGTGTGGTCAAATCTTCCACCATAGCCTCCCATGCATATGATTGGCTCATGGTGGCCCTTTTCTATGACGAGATCTATGGCCTTCTGCACGTCGCAATAATCTTGGTTGTATATATGGACGAATTCTGAGCCGCGAGCTTCCATCAACTTACGAACTTCCGGCTTGACGCTATCGAAATCACCTGCAACGAAGTCAGGTGCCTTGCAATCCTTAATGTTAAGCTCCCTGAAGTACTTGTGGATTCTGTTAACGCCGCCATCAGCCGCAATACGCGTTTTGGCCATGTACCAGACACTGCCGAAGAAGTGTGGGAATGTGTAGTTTAGCGCCACAGCTGTATATGGCTTGTCAGGCGAGAATGGAAAACGTAACATCGTTAAATAATGAATTTTGACAATTTAATTCAAAAAATAAAAAATTCAGAAAATCAAAACGATTTATACTATCATAAGTTATATAATATATAAAAATTGGACGCTGTCACACCCGTAATTATTATCAGAAATTTCGAATTTTTCAATGGTTGTAAATAAAAGTGACAGTAACATACTGAGCAACTTTAAATCCGCAGAGTTCGAGTCAAATAATTTAAAATCTTTATTTAAAAGTTGTTTGTATTATGAATATTATAGTTTAATGGATTTATCAAACGGCTTTTTTCGAAATTTGGTTAATTTTATGATGGCAAATGATTTAACAAACAAAAATCGCTTCAACCAAACAGTATAGTTTATAAACATATATATTATAGTGTGATATCGCGCCTTCTTGCCAGGTCTTCTTTCTTTTTCTCTCCAGCTGGAATGAATGGCTGCATTGACTCGGATTTGGATTCTTTTCCATTTCTGGCACGAATTACGACATAAATAATAGTTATTACAGCAAAAATCAAAACAAAGATTATTAATCCAATGAAATTGAATTTTGGCGTTACATCAATGAGAATACGTGGTGAAGACCATTGATTGCGATCAAAAGAAATGCTGACAAACTGTGGTTTATCTTCCAAAATAGATTTGCAAAATCCGTGAGTTGAATTAGTAAAGTTTCCTGGCATTTCTACCATTCCACATCGACAGTATATTTCATTTGGTACATATATTTCAGGTCTTACGAATGAAAATTCTATTATTTTTGAATTTAATGTTGCATTCAATAATACTGGCTCAGGAGCAGAGCATTCACTAATTCCATTACCAATTAAACCACTTTGACATATGCATTCACCTGGATATTTACAAGTTGCATTTTGATGGCAGTCTAGGCACTTCCAGCATCCTTTAGATAGAATATTACCTTCATAAATATAACCATCAGCGCATTTACAAGTTCCATCTTCGAGTTTTATTGTATTTGGTACACCGCAATCAGGCAAATCGACTTGAACTTGTGGATTCACTAGTGGATCTTCAATCCTAACTAATCCTTTCATCATTTTTCTGATTTTTTCTTTATCTTTAGATTTTATAACTTGTTTCATTTTTTCAACGAATGGGTTGTCCTTACCTGGCACCAAATCTTCTAATGGCGGAATTGTGAAGAGTTGACCATCAATATCTATGGGGTCTTGAGTATATAGAACAAAAAGTAATAAAATCAATTTTAGGAAATGTCAAAAATCAATTTTACATGTCATAAAATTACATTTACATATCAGATTTTTTATTTACATGACAAATTCTTTGATTCATATCAACTTAGAGAATGTTTTAACTTCATGATGTCTTGACATATTTGGCTCATTGTTTGCACCATGCTCAACTTTACTTATCATTGTGATGATGTTAATTTTATGCAGCATCAAATAATGATATCCTGTCATCTTTGCTCTTTTGCTTCAATTCTTGCACAAGGTTCGATTAATTTTGTGTATTTTTCAATATTATTCTTAGGTGCATATTCAAATAATGGTGTTTTGCCATTTTTCCCAGCTATTTGAATTTAAAAAAAAAAAAAAATAACTCGAGTTTTGATCCAAGAGGTGTAGATAGTAATTTTGATATACATGAAAGAACATACTCTATTTTATTAACAAAGTTCAAAAACACTACCAAACATAGTTATTTTTTGTAATATTGATTCATCTGGGTCATTAATTTGCATCACTTGTGTATAAATCATTGATGCAATTCCGCTGACATCAAGATTCAATTTCATCTTGATATAAGCAACAAGATCGCACAAAGTCAAGACCAGCCTTTGCGCAGAGTCTTCGTCATCATTCCATATGTTTATTATCTCGCCGGCAATGACATTTGTCATTTCGCAGACTAAATTAACATATTCTGAATCAATTCTTTCTTGTTCTACGATAGAAAGAATTAGTTTGAACAAAGACGAGCAGGTTGGCTTCACTAAGGCATCACTGCGCAAAATGTTAAGACTTATCTCTAACAGTTTCTTGTCTAGATCAACAATTGGAATGATTTCAACAATTTTTTCGTATAATGACAAGCAACTTTCAATATCTTGGAGGTTTTGCGATTCAAACCTTGGAATCAGTGCTTGGGCTATCTCTAATATCTGTTCTTGCGAATAAAATTGAGTTAATTGAATTAAATTCAAAATTCCGTAAATTCCATATGCGGAGTTATTCGAGTCAAGCATACCTTTAAATAACTGATCCATTAACTCAAGATGCTCGAAATTATTTCGCATTTTCATTAAAAATTCAATAGAAAGTAGGTAAATTGATACAAAAACATCACTTCCAAGATCTGCATTGCTGAAATTCGATAATATAGATGGATAAACTTCAGATAAATTAACAAATATTTGTGCATCGCGTGTTACTTCGAGAATATGAGCTATTGCTTCAATACAATGTGAACTCTGTACAATGTTGGAAATATCTATATTCTCCAGCAAACATTCAATAAGATGCGGAATTAATTCTTGTCCAAACTGTGAAATAAGAGCAACCATGCATTTAGTTGATATTTCAAACAGTCCTTCATCACTATATAGTATAAATTCAATGATTTTTGAAAATAATTCTGATTTTGGAAATGAAATCAATTTAGGAGATGTTTTAATGATAGATAGTGATAATCTTGAAATTTCTGCGTTTCCTTCTACAACAGACTGCATTAAAATATCGGAAAATCTGTCATCAACAAGAGTTCCATATTCAGATTCAGCAGATGCTAAAGCATAGATTAAAATAAACGACTTTCTTGTAAGATTTTCATCTATATTCTCATATATAATTGCGCTATATGACTCATCTAGCGTTAATAACATTTCTAAAATAATTTTGATTAAATATAATTCAGTGTTTTCATCTTCGTCAATATATTGTATATCTGCAAAGCTGTCTAGTAAATTAATGAATGTTTGCATCAGATTTTGCATGTTTTCTTGAAGAAATTGTTGAATTAGCTCTTCTGATTCGACAACGATGTTGCACATAAGGGATAAAATGCTTGTTTTGTGTTCTGAAGTATTGATAAGCTGAATTAATGGGAAAATGAAATCCAAAGGAAAGATTTGAGTTTGCGATTTCAGAACTTCTTTCCAGAAGTCGCAACATTCTTCTTGATAGTCACTAATCTGAGTAAGTTCAGCCATCCTTTGCAAAATCACTCCAATGTTATCACCAGCTAAATTATCAAAATTTATAACAAATGATCTTAAAATTCGGATAACTTGTCGTAATATCGATACATTGCTTGCAGTCATGAAGTACTCGAATGTTATTGCGTATAATTTGTGATTTACTTCGTTTGAAATTGTTAATTCTTCTAAAATATCAATAATTATCGACAAAACTAGTTCAGAAGATGTAGTAAACTTATATTTTTCAAGTATATCGTATAATGGAGCCCAAAATGGATTTATTTGCTTGAATGCTTCAAAAAATACAAAATATTTGGAAAATGTTGCTTCTGCTTGATTTCTAATCGATATTTCTATCTGTTCGGATGTCATTATTTGAAATATTGCTTCAAAAAAACGTGTAATAATATTTTCATCTTGTTCAAGTTTGATAATGGGATCTCTTTCCGGTATAAATGGGAATGAAAGCGTTTTTGGTAACAAAGATCGTGCAATAATCAAAGAATTTGTTAAAATTGGAGATTCAAAACTTTGAAATTCATTGATAATCGAAAATAAGACACGAAATAACTCTGCTGGAGACTCATTAATCAATGAATATATTGATTCTCTGATATTCTCACCTCTTTCACTTTCTTCGGCGAGATACCGAAAATCCTCTAAATTCATCTGACTTTTCTTCTGAAAAAACCATGTAATTCCTTTGACTCTGAGCATAATGAATTCAAAATCAGAGAAACAAGTTCTCATACTCACTTAAAATTTGACGAAAACAATATATGCGAATTATTTGTCTGTGATACTGATAAAGACATCACTCTTCGCGATAAAAACTATAATAACATACTGAAGCATTAGGCGCAGTGATGAAAACATGTATCGTGCAGAAATGTCCACATCGAACGAAAAAACTACCTAAATCATGATGTAACAGACTGATTCATCATTTTTCTAAATATACATTTCTTGGTTGAGTAGTTTGATTGAGAAATAGTTTGTAAGATTTAGAACGTAAAGGATTTTTAAGAAAAAAAGGTCAATTGGACGATCAAAAAATAATCGAATGATCCAATGATAATAATATAATTACAAAAAAATAAAATAATAAAATATATCAAATATCAAATTAACTTATTTGGCTCTTCCACTTGTGCACGGCCCTGTCCACTTCGTCTCAAAGAAGTGGAAGTTGCTCATCTGTATCTCAGGCTCTTTCTTTCCCTCAGCCTTGTTCTTCGGTGGAACTTTCTCTGCGAGCCAAAGAGCTGTCTTTCCGAGTGTCTCCATGTTCATCGACTGAAGAATCCTCGGGAAGGCGTCCATCATTGTCGTGATTGTGACATCTGGCAAAACGGCCAACTGGTCGAATCCTCTGACGATAATTGCTGCGACGAAATATGTCAGCCAGTTTGCCGGATATGGCGAGCAGTTGAGCTGGAGCCACACGGACCAGATCTGTGGGAATGAGCGCTTGAACAGTAAAACGAAATCGGAATAGCACCAAAGAAGACCGTTGAGGTTGTTCCTATGCATCCAAATTGCGGCGAGTGGAGAGACTTGTTTGAGAATCGCGAAGACTGAGTCTGCCTGGAACTGGCACTGCTCTGTAACATTGGCGAGGAGCTTCAAATGGTCTGTGTTTCTAAGCATTGCATCGAAACACCAAAAGATTTGAGGTAAGAATGGCTCGTGATTGATAATATTGCCATCAGCATCGACTGGGCAGCCCTCTTGATTCCAGTTTGGCAAGAAAGAAAGCAGAATTGGAACGAATAAATCATTCATACCTTGCAAGTAGCCGATTGGTGGGTTGAAGATGCAGTATGTCTTAAGGAGCATTGTAACCATCTTAAGACCTGGTGCATCTTGATTCTTGAAGGCTGCAAGCTGACGATCAGTACGACTGACGTCGTGCTTGATAACTCTGAATGCGCCGCTGAGTTTCTTGTTGTTCTCGATCTGCTGTTCCTTGTATGAGAGTGCTTGTTCCATAAGGGACTTGAATTCGTCATTTAATTCTTGTGTAAGTTTATCGCGCTCTTCTTTTGTAGAATCAAGGGAGTAAACACCAAAAACAAATGGTAAAGCACGTGGAAGTACCTCCGGATCAATGCCAGAGTCGAAAAGTCTCTTGCAGAAAGATTCACTATCTTTGAGTTTGCCTTTTTCATCGAATAAATCGTCGAATTCAGCTGCCGTAACGTGTGGATATGTGGGGCGGACTGCAGAAGCGTCATCTATTTGTTTAAGGACGCGATGATGTGCAGCGCGCGCAGCAGAAGCAAGCGGGAACTGTGGATCTTTCGGAAGTGTATCACTTGAGTCGAGGTGTGTAATTAGTGTTTGGAAGAAGCTGTGTAAGCAATCCCAAAATCTTGGTAATTCGATTGTAGCGTCAACATTAAGCTGAATGTGTGGTGGTGTATATGGGTAGACTCCACGATGGCATCTGCGGTAGAATTCAAGCGAAAATTGCTCGCCTGGTGAAGGAACCGCGATTCCATTTATGATAAGCTGTTCAACAAGTTCTGTCATTGAAATAAATTCGGTGTCTGTAAACGAAAATGTGCGAGTTCCTGGGACGTCAATTCTCGAAATAGAAAGAGCAAGCGGTGAATGATGAAGTTGAAGTGTCGAAACTTGGCTGCAATCGATCCTGAATTGTGCATTTTGGATCCACTTATCATCCTTGGGTGCTGTATTTGCGGATTGAGCTAAAAGAAAATGGGCTGTTGTCGTGCCATCGAATGGTGTCCACTGAAGCTGGAATATTTCCTCAAAGCGGGAGAGCACAAGAGTGCCGTTGGACCCGAGATTTTTGCCTGAGATGTCAGTTGTTGGCTCTATTGTACAGAGTTGAAATCTACGCGCGGCACCAGGACTTGCCATAATTTTGATTTTTTTTTGCGAAACCGTCTTTTTCCTTCTTTTTCGATTTTTCTTTATTTTATCTTATTATAGTTTTTTCTATTTGATTTCCAGTTGAAAACTTGTTTCCTTCTTTGAGAAATTATTGAATTTCGAAATTGTTTTTTTTCTACTAATTGGGCGTTAGATATGCAATATATAACATATCACATAATTGATTTCGGTTGAAAATATGTTTTTATCATTGAGAAATTTTGAAATTTGGAATCGTATTATTTATGGCAATGGGACGATAAATATATCATATATGACATATAAAATAATTGATTTCCAGTTGAAAACAGGCTTCTATCATTGAGTAAATATGAGTTTAAAAATTGTCTTTTTTATAGCAATTTGATTTTAAATAAATCATGTATGACACATATCAAATTTGTGGGCTATATGCAAACAGTGGATTGTATAGAAGAATTTTTATTTGATAATTCAAACTGACGTTCTGGGTAGTTTATGCTTTAGATCATATTATAACTTTATGCAATCTAATACATATCGACTATTTTCAATGCAGTGCTCAAATCTTGAGGGAATTTGATGATGTTTAGTGAAACTTTGGACCTGTATTCATTGGCAAAGAGAATAAGAATCCACTGATGCTGGAAACACATTAATAAAGAATCTGCCATTTGTATATTTACAATGTCATTTTTAATTCATCTGACATCGTAAACAATCTTTTTTTGACAATCAGCATAAAAATACCAGATTTCCAACACTACAGCAAAATACCAATAACCTCATGGTACCTTGGATGCTATAAGTGTATTCGTCATCCTTAGACAGAACAAAAGATTCAAAATCAAGGATTTTGAATTCAGAGTCATTTGAATCCAACGGATTTTAATTGAATTTCGAATTCAAAACGGACTTGGTTTTCATATAATTCGACGTTGTTAGAATCATTTAGTGGTGTTAATCAGATGGTAATATATAACAATCGACAGACACAATAATTTTATAAAAAACGTGAAAAATATAAATTTTCGAATAAAAACTACAACATTTACGCATAATTTTCTGTCTACATTTCCCAAAAATCAGTCATTACATCAATATCTGACCTACATTCTGAAAAAATGTCGTCAATATTAAAATTGCTATCTTCTGGAAATAGTTCGACTTCAGTTGTAATAATGATATCAGACTTATTCATCACTGCCGAAAGTCTTCTGTTAATATAATTTTGATCAATCTTTGAATTTCTTGGACGTTTAATAATGTGGAAGTTGAACCTGTTCTTAATCATGTTATCAGTTCTCCCATTGAAGTACTTGGATATTTCTACCCATTTTGGACCTATTGCACTATAAAGATTCACAAGCATTGCGTCTTCTTCTTCTGTCCATGGCTTATTGTTAATATCAGGCTTTAAGTATGCCTTGTATCTTTCCCTACATTGTTTTTCGGTGCGATCTGTTAAAATTGATGCAATCTTTTCCCAATCAAAGCCAAAACGTTTCACTAATTCCATTAAAACAGCATCCTCTTCTTTGGTGAAGCACCTCCTCCTCTTCTTGATACTTATGTTGGACGACATATAAATATTTGATTATTTAATAAAATTGAGTTGGCTGCTTTCAAATTCACAATTTACCATTTTATGCGCGCGGAATAATTATCTCTCAATAGTGATCATTATTACATATTATTTAAATCTAGTAAATGATATGTGACATGTTAACGGGACGATAAAGTACTCAAATCAGGCATTAATGTCAGACGATAGAAAAATCCAAAGAAAATGATCTACAATAATGACATGTTCGAGTCACCATTTCCTCTCAATAATTGTGTTCGTGAAATATTGGATTTATAATCAATGAAATGTATACATCAAAATTAGTTTCAAACCGAAATGGAAAAATGTTGATCATTTTGTATCTAAGGGAAATCATAATAAAAATAGCATAAAACAAATGTATAACACCACTGTTTACATAATATCTATTTGTTGTTCTATAAATTTCAAATAATATTTTTCATAAACTTGAGATATATGTATCTCAAAACATTATCGTTGGTTTACGGATTAATTCCGGAAAAACCAATTGGTAGTTGTTGATTAATTCATTAATTTTGTGTTTAGAAATTAAATCTTAAATACATGTATTTCTTTGGGAATTTGGCATTTTATGGTTTATATGTTTGGATATATGTAAGTAAAGATTTGAAATAGAACTTCATTTAATAAAACTGTTTCATTTTCCTTTTCTGTTGAATAATCACATGCATAACAACCTAAAATAATATCTATACAACTATATCACCCCATTACTTACATTTGTTATAAGAAATAACAAAGTATGGAATGCATGATTATGTGAATACTAAATAATATCAGCTATAATTAGTTGTAATGCTATTAGATAGATGTAATAAAGAAATTTGCAATGCATTCACATGAAAATAACAGGTATTTCATGCGGACAAAAGATGAATGTTCACAAAGAAAATGAGTTCGTGGGAATTATTGAAGAAAAAACAATAAATATACATAATAGATATATATTTAGGTGTTTATAATCATCATAAAACAGCCGAATTTTGTGAGTTTTTCGGCGATATTTGAATGTGATAAAATGACTTGAACATGTCACAAAAATGACAGTTGCGTCCTATCAATTTGTTTGATTTATTCAACAAAAACATGTCTCCGTTGTCGGGTTAGTTTTGTATTTTTATGTATTTGCTTTAGTATTAGCTACAGAATTAAATGTAAAAACCAATGTACCCGATTCTGACAAAAATTCAATGGTTATCAATTTGTTACCCTTAAAAATTGAGTTTCACGTTAAATGAAACAAACCGCCAACCATTACGTTTTGGATCGTGCATATATATACCAAGGAAAATTATTGTTTTTATTCTAAAAATTGTCTCAAAAATATGTCGACGTTACTAATGATTGCACTTCTAAATACTTTATAAGTATATATTGCCGATAAAAAGTTCGATAGTTATACTCATTTTTGTAATTCGATTATTCAAAAGATTTTGTATCATCATTTAGATATTAGAAATATAACATACAACAACTTTTACACAGTAACATAATGAAAATCACGACATATTTCGTCGAATATCCAAAAGCAAGATAATAATGATGATGAAATATGAAAAAACGATGCCATCACATTCTCATGAACATATATAGGTTAGTTATATCATTGAACTCTAGAATTTGGGGTTAATTTCTTCTCTTTCACAGCAGATTCTTTCTTCATAATATATTTCTATGACAGATAATCGATAATATTATGCTATCATAAAAGAATTTGTTAAATTCTGATATCAATTTTTTTTCATTGCACAAAATACTTAATGCAATGATTGATCATACGACGATTACTGTAAAGCCAATATACAAACTTGGCTATAACAGGTTTAAGTTGCTCAAATAGAAATATGAAAGAATATTCTACAACATAGAACTTCATGGAATTGGATAAATCATTGAATTAATGTTGTAGCCATCACCTAAATGAATTTTATAATTGAATGTTAAAATCTAGATATAATTCCATATATTAAAAGGTTTTACTATAATTTATATATCTAGAAAATATATAACAGAGTTAATATAGATACGAATGTCCAATAGTTAATTAAATCTATATTTTACATTTTTATTCTATTATTTTGAGATCAAATACTTATCTAATCAAATTACTTTGACATGTTATTTATTTGGATATAAAACTCTAATATTTGTGAAATAAAAGAGTTATAATGATTGATTTAATGAAATGTTATGAAAATAGAGAAAAAATTTTGTGCTATTTAATCTTTATGAACATATTAATAAACCCAAATTTTAGAAAAATTAACAATGAACCATAGCGAAATTAAAGTTTCTTGGTTGAGATATTCTGAAGGAAATCCATAAAGTCATCATTAGAAACACCGTCTTCCTGTGGCTGTGGATATGATGGAGGGTTATGCGGGGCAGCGCCGTAGCCCTGCTGCATTGGTGGCTGATAAGATTCCTGCATTGGTGGCTGGTACTGCTGCTGAGGTGGCTGGAATTCGAATGTTGATGGAGTAGCAGGTGGGACACCCTGTGGCAGTGGTGGCTGGTATTCTGGTGCTGGAGCTGGTACTGGAGCGGCCGCAGCTGGTGGGGGAGCATAATCTGGATAAGATGGCTGGCCGTTATTGGCTGGTGGATATGATGGTGGGTTAGCAGAAGGTGCTGGATATGATGGAGCTGGATAAGCTGGAGCTGGTGCTGGAGCAGCAGAAGGATTGCCGAAATCAATAAGATCTGGAGCCGCTGGTGTAATTGGGGCTGGAGCAGGGGCTGGTGCTGGAGCCGGCTTTGGAGCTGGAGCTGGAGCACCATTCTGCTGTGGGATTCCGCGGGCAGCGAGTTGCTTCAATCCTTCAAGATTGCAAGTTCCAACCTTTGAGAAATCGCTGAATGCCTCCTTGCATGCGACGCAGTACTGTTCTATGTATGCGATAACATCAAGAAGATACTTGTTGCTGATTGTTGGCTTTAATTCTTTAACTCGTGTATGAATTTCGTGAATATTTGGTAATAATTCATTAAGTAATGGATCATCGGCTGTAGCGTGGTTGTTCATAGCTGTTTGCATAGCATTATTGAACATAATAAGTAATTCAAGACATCCAGAAAGTTCTGTTGTGAATTTGCGAACAATTGCATCTGTCATGACATACTTGTAATGATATGAGCAAACATTTCTCTGCCAATCGATGAATTGTTGTGTAAGGCACTGATGCTTCTGAGCAGTAGTCATCCATGATGCGGAAACACCACAAATTGCTCTGTGGAATGATGGATCGCGAGTAAAGAATTCATCTGCGAAACCGAGAACTGTTGGATTTGTAACTAAACGCTGAATGACACTTTTATTGCAATTCTTGAAGAAACCATCAACCAAACTTAAAGCATTTAATTTAACAGCACGATTGCCACCTCTTGCGACTTGATTAATCGTTTCGAAAATAGTCTTATCATGTTTAGACGAGTGATTTAATTTTTCGATGATATCAAAGGCACGGCCCCAGTCGATATCATCTTGGCCTGTCTCTATTGCACTCCTGACAGCTGATGCGAGCGACATTTGAGAAAAATGCAGAAACCGCTTTTTCCTCTCAAAAAAGAAAAATTTTTATCATCGCCGGTGAATTTTAATCGTAAATTTGTACAAAAACTCGGTTCCGATAATTTTCGATTTGCATCCTGCAGACTTTTTCTCTTTATATACGCATTTTTTGCCTGCAAAACCTCAAAAATTTTTGTTTCATTAAGGTTTATGTAAAGTGTCAGATATTTACAAATTTTGACTTTACAATTTTAATCATTTTTTTGTATCTTAAGAATTTCACCATAACTGCACAATTTAACTATTGATAACCAATATATGTGGCAAATATAGATAGTAAAGTCTCATATCTTGGTTAAATTTGCAATTTCTAAGATAAAAAGGTTTGTGTGAATTGACAAATTTTTCAATAAAAATTTGACAAGAATTAGTTTACAAATTTGCTATTTCTAATTTGATCTAATTCAGTGATAATTGGTTTTAATATATAATATAATGAAATAGTCCATCAATGATGAATTGAATACAACACATTAGACTTTAATCATGCGCATTTTTTGAATACAGATAATTGCTACATAAGCTTGCAAAAAGTGGAACTTGTGGAACTCGATTTTTTAGTGGAACTTGGTGGAAGAGTACAAGTTAACCTTATTTTTTTGAAAAAAAGTAACTTATTTTTATTTTGTCGTTTTATGAGTAATTTTATGCGTCAATACCTTATTATTAATAATAGAATGGTGTTTATAATTGTCACTTAGGCTTCTCCATGTGGAACAACTTTGTGGATTTCGTGAAAATTAAATTTTTTATATTAAATTT